>QMFE01044998.1:0-63255 GCA_003314665.1 Tricholoma sp. MG77 | reverse complement strand
GGCGGGTCTTACAAAATTGCACACCTGGACTTTGATGAAATTTAAGCCTATTTTAGATGTTCGAGAGCTAGGCGAGAGGTCCAGACCGTCTGGCACTAGAATATGGTACGATTTTGATCAAAAAAGCTCTCGGGAATCAACAACTTGGTTCCCGCAATGTGCGTGATTTTTTAGGACCCGCCTATCGTTTTGAATTTAGCTGTAAGCCCCTCACAGTGAATTACATGGATGAGACACGGATCAGAGTTTCAGCGGAATCTGCCTATGTGACGAATGATGTGTTATCTCGTGCCAGCGTTCTATGCCCAGGTCACGAATTTTTCCCCCGACAATGATGGTAGTCAAGCCAGAGCCACTGGTGTTGAGTTTGTGAAGTCCAAGAATGGCCCGCGTCATCGAGCAAAGGCAATCAAAGAGGTCACTGTCTTGTCGTAAGTTGCTGTCCTGTTTGATAACATATTGCTCACCAGTCTAACTGCACAGAGCTGGCGCAGTTCATTCTCCTCAAGTAAGCTGATGCTCACAACAAAGATGATATATTAGATACTGATGTTATCGGGCATTGGTCCTGCCCATGATCTGCAAAAGCATCAAGTACCGCTGATCCACGATCTTCCTGGCGTTGGGACCCATCTCATTGATCATCCAGTGGTCGACCTATTCTTTAAGGATAAGCTCAATGATTCCAGTAAACATGTAAGCCCGAAGACTGTCGGGGACGCGGTAAAATTCCTGGGATCCGCAATTCAGTACTTTAGGGTGTACTTTCTACTAATGTCTCTCTGTGGGTTGTGATGCTGCCGTATAACATCACTGTGTACACAGTTCGGAGAGTCGGTTGCATTTGTTCGATCAGACGACCCAGTGCTGTTTCCTCCAAGTGAATTTCCCGTCACGTTGCGTGATAGTACATCAGCGCCGAACAGCCCTGATCTTGAAATTTTTATTACACCCCTCGCTTACAAGGTAAGCCTTTTGTTATAATATTCATCTCACGCATGTTCACAAGGAACACGGTACATATGTACTCCTTGAGCATACATTTGCAATACATACCACGCTATTGAGGTACCAAAGCGGAGCTCCTGATACAGGAAAATGTTCTAAGAAGGCAATCAGGCCGCTTAGCGAGGGTTGTCTTCAGCTGAAGTCAGCAGACCCTTGGGACAACCCAAATTCCAACAATGGATCCAAGGTATGGACCTTCTATTTATGGATGGTTTATGTATGGGACTGTTCTCCAGATATTTAGAAGCTGTAGAAGGCACCCAGAAGCTCCTTCGAGGCGTTAAGCTGATTTTAAAGATTGCCCGAACTGAGCTGTTGTCATCGTACCTTGACCACAAATACGAAAACCCAACATTGGACCACAATACTCATCTCAAAAGTGATGAAGAACTTGAGCAATTAGTCAGAGAGCGCGTAGAAACCCTTTACCATCCAGCAAGCACCTATCGCATGGCGCCTCTACCCGATGGAGGCGTCGTTGACTCGACTCTCCGTGTGTATGACGTGAAACAGCTTCGAATCTGTGATGCACCTATCTTAGTTTCTGGACACACAGTGAGTTGAGAATTTGGGTGTGTATTCCTTGTCTGATGACTGTCTGGATAGACTGCAGCAGTGTTGGCAAGTGCTGAAAAATTATCCGACATCATCAGGGCAGAATATTCTGCTTCCTCTATAAGACCTTGAGCTTGATGTTGCTCTGGGGGATGATCGTCCCATCTCTTGTCTATCATGATGTAGTTTTGTGATTCAATGTATTGAAATAAGGATTTACAATACGTTTTCTTCAAAGAAAGCCAGCGTAGATAGCTATATACGCATGAAATGGATCTACACCAAGCCACGGCAATCAAAACAAAAATAGAACGTATTGCATAGATGATCGGTAAATTATGATACAACACCTTCACCAAGAAAGCCTTCTACTCGAACCTCATAGGTTCAATCTTTTTCGGGGAGGGTATTGCCGGGGGCGCCCCACCCCGTTTTGTCGGCGTAAGTGGTGTTGTCTGGCGTACGGGTGTGTTATGTCCAGATGAAGGGGTCTTGGCGAGTGCTGGGGGTGGCAGTCCAATAAGCCTCGAGATAGTATAGGGAAGTTCGTATCCGGCCCGGCCCGCATAGGTAATGTAACGTGCTAACTCTAGGTGAAGGGTGGGGTAGTACGTTGTTGACGCTTTCCGGGAGATCTGGAACAACAATATTTAAGATCGCTGAGAAACAAAGAGCTGAAACGCAACATACCAGTATGATGCGCTCAAGCCCAGAAAGGAAAAGGTCAGAGTGGAAACGGTATGCTGAATGATCTTGGTCTTTCGGCAAGTTCAAATCCGCGGCAGTTTTGGCAATTGCGTTAATAAGTTTCAGATGAGTAGTCTGACAAGGAAGAAACCAGTTAACGAGAACGGGTGGTATACGGATCGCCTTACAAAATAGCCAATAGCTTCAAACTCAACACCGCCTGTCATCCCGCCTGGTGCTCGTGGCTTCTCAACCTTTCTTTCGTCTGTTTCCGAGAGCACCCAGATGGTGTTATTTGGATGGCAGAACACCCAGAAATAGTCCCTACAAACATCCGAAAGTTCTTGCAAATATGTCTTGTATATTCTTGGGAGATGCAGCGACTCTATAAATGCATGGGGTGATACTGGCGCAGCGGGTGATTCCGATGGAGGTGGCGCGGGTGTCAGGAGGAGAGCACGGATGAGCGAGAAAAAGGTTTTGTGAGGCGCTGGAAGGGTAATAAGTTTGCTGGATGTGGGCGCGGCAGACTCGTGTTCCCATGCCTCCCGCCGGGGACGTCCATTGCTTCCAAAAGAGGGCAGAGAGGACGATGGGTAAAGCTCAAATAAAATAAGAAGAAGGTCGACGATTAGCTGACGCGTTGAAATGTCTCCTGGCTTTTTATCAGAGTAAAGCAAGGCCACCAACTGCACAAATGGAGTAGGGCAAGAACTTCGAAGCGCGAAACAACCAATTGAAGAGGTCGATAAAGCTTTGAGACAGCGAAGAAGCTCGTGCAAAACTTGATCATCATGTTGTTCTTCTCTGAAATGCGTGCCATTTAGCTGAGGGCAGATTACGGCGAATAAGCCTAGCCAACCTCCATTCAACTTCCAGGATTTCGTTCAACCTTGTCAGGAGAGCAGAGTAACCCCCCAAAGATAAAAATTGCTGCGACCAACTAAACCGAATGTTTAGGTCAAGACACCACTGACCATTATACTCGCACTATTACCTTGCTGACTCATTCCGGAGAAGAAGTCTCAACTTCTTCATGTCTTCAACGTCCAACTGTGTACTTGAGGTACCCGATAATATGCTAAAGAATTTGGTCGGGGAAATGTTTTTGGCTACTGCCATCTTTTCCTTGCCAATTTTGGTTGGCGCTGTAAGGTCCAACGTAGAACTAGAGGACGGAAGGTAGACTTGACTCCTGGAGAATAAGCCTGGTCCATCAAACGAAATGCCACGGTTATGTGAGCTGGCCTTGCGGGGAGTTGGAGAGCCACCGATGGAGGAGGCATGGTGAGCGGAAACCTGACCCCCTGCAAACGGTGCGTTGGGAGGCTCCGGAAAGTCGTATCCTGTATTAACTCTGGCATTCCTTGGGGAGTTGAGGGATTCAGTACTATGAGCTTTGCGAAGAGTTAACGAACGCGGTGCAGACGGTGGAGAGACTTCTTTGGAATTCAGTGTCATTACTTGTGAAGATTTGAGCATGGCCGCTTTGACGGTAGCATCCATTCCAGTAAGTTTAGGCCGCAGAGTGGTAGGTATTTGCAAATCATCCTGAAGACGACAGTCAGGTATCTGTATGGTATAACAGACAGCGGTTTACGAACTAGAAGTCTGTCGAATGCTTGATCCATCCCAGGCCCTTCGAGGTCCTGATCTTTTCCATTCTTAACATCTGCTCGCTTTTTCTTGCCTTGCACCTGTATTGGGACTTTATTCGCAGCAAGAACCGATCTCGTACTCTTCTGCGTGGCTGCAGAGGATGGTGCAACAACACCCGGGAGGTTCTCCTTCCCATTGGTGTCCAGGAGGGGTGTCACCATGGTAAAGTCAGAGGAGGCCACCCGCTTGGAGGGCAGAATGCCTTTGAACATTGCTTAGATCGTCGCGGATGAAGAGCAGAAAGTTGAACACGACTTGTCCACATTAAGCGACCAACATCGTTAACACGCGACAGATCATGTGGTCGTTATACAATATGCCAGTGACTCCGTCGGACGAGTAGTAATTCAACCTGGGTTTGCAATTTTTTGTTGAGATGGATTGTTCCTTTATAAACTCGTAGACTGCCCACTAGTACCGTCATTAACCACAGTCAATTGACGTGATGTGTCGTCAGAAATCCTAGGTGCACAACTTGACGGTTAGTATGTACATATACTTGTAAAATGTCTTCAAATGCTCGCCCCGAAGGCCAGCCAAGTTGGGGTGCGCAATGCCCTCAAGTAAGACTTCAATCTTCACAAAACCATTGACGAGGCAATCAGACAGGTCACAGGAGAAACCGATGGTACTTATGTTACATCAGTTTCGTGGTGCGCTGAACTTACATCATGATAAACAACTTGAACTTTGTCATGGAAAGTTGCTGGATATATCTACATAGTACATTTATTCAACAACTTTACGTGAATATCCATTGATAGTGCAGCGGTCAACATTGAATCTTACGGAAACAGGACGCTTGCCTCGCGATATTGGCCTAGTTCTGGGTTCAAATCGAGCTCAGTTCGACTCGTCAAAATGTATATCATTAGCATCTGCAGATCCAAGATTCAACTTTCGTCAAATGAAAAATGCAGCGCCTGATCAATGTGCCGTCCGTGACGGAATTGCAGTATTAAGTGTGCGGATATAATATTTGAACATTAGCCTAGTTTGTCCAAACAGCAGTCCAGGGATAGATCAGGGTAAAACAATCAAAGGATGGTCAAAGAAGTTCAACCTGACAAATGAGGTCCATGCAATAAATAGCACCAGTACGCCATATCCAGCAAGTCAACTCGCATCCTTATGGGGCTGGGCAGTCGGGTACTTGGATGTTCTTGAGAGTCCGGCTGGAAAGAAGATATGTCAATCTGAACATGGCATGCACCAAGACGAAGCACGAAACACACTTCGCGGTAAACAATCCCCACCACCCCTACGAGCAAATGGTTAGTACAAAGTTGTCTACGAGGCAGAAATCGAAGCCGCCCTAACCTCAACGCCACCGAATTGTACATCCTGTACATCATCGATCAGATAAGCCATTCAACAGTCCGTCATGATGAGCGTACCTTCCATGGCTCATCGAAGTACTAAGTATTCAGCATCCTCTAGTCAGTATGTTGGAATAAAATGAAGGAAATAATTTAACTTGCCTCAAAGAAGAAGTATCCGGTGCCATTGGTATTTGCTTGACAAATAAAAGTATCAAGGAATATCTAGATAGTTGGGTAAGGAAGTGCAGTCGGAAGGTGAAAATAATCCACCTGAAGGTTAGCTTCTGAGGCGGTTGAGGGCCCATTGCTAGCATTACCCGCGTCTGATGATTCCTAACCACAAATTAGTGAATGTCAAAAGATGTCATGTAGATCATTTACAGTGGGCCATCCTAAAGAAGTCAGTGAGTAAATGCATTTGACGATAGAAAGGGTAAACGGTACCTGTTTCCGCTATGTACATCTGCGGCTTATTGGCGAGTCCGTTTGCGACATTGACATCGGTTGTTTGGAAGAAACTTGCTGCCCATGCTGCTCCATCCTGGGCACTAACATTGGCAAACCACGGATGTACGTTGGCCATCTGGGACCCATGATATTAAATCAACCGAACTCGATTGCCTAAGCAACTTACGCCATAGTCAACTGCCCCAAGGACCTGATTGTTAAAGTAAGCACCTGCATCAGAATTACCCACAGGTGGAGTTGTGCTGAGACTGAGACTATTCAGCATGCTACGAGTGTCTTGGATATCTGCAATAAGGATAGCGGCGCCTTGATTCCCGACAGCGCTATTAGGATCACTACCCCCGCCATTGGCATTGAGGTAACTATTTTGGGCATGTCAAAATGGCTGAGCTCGGATTGAAAAGGTGACCGTACTTCAGCATGAATTCATTGCCCACAGTCACGCCCCCAATGTGGTCAGTGCCATAGGTTTGAATAGCAGATTTGATTTCATCTCGCTGGCGCTGATACGCTGTACCATTGTCGGTTGCGATGGCGTAGTTACCTAGGTAGACTTTCATGTCAACTTTTGTTTGTTTGATTGCCTCCAGCTACGAAGTAGATATGAACAATAGTTAAAACACGAAATAAGCATAATACACACCACGAGAGCGGACTGGTTGCAATCTGCGCCGTATAATCGAATTCGCTGTCAGCAGATGAGTTTAGCCCGCCGAAACACCTTTCCATATTCAAGACGTACTTTAGTCAACTGGGACATAAGCTGATCCTGAAATTCAGGCATCGGAATGAGAGCCTCTGGAAATTTACTGCACCTGAATGTCCTGGATAACATCACCTGGAAGAAGGCTATCAGCGAAGGAAGGTAAGTCAACAATGATGCTACTTGCTCAAACTACTATTGCAATTGGGAAGCTGAGACCCTGCAGGTGTGTATGCGAGGCCGTAAAATGATTGGTGCAATCTGGAATCCTTAACAAAGGTGCTGGGGTCGTTTGGGTTGGTCTGGGGTACCGATGATCCGCCAGACGAGCTAGAACTAGACTTCGAAGACTTGGAGTTGTTTCTTGAAACAACAACTCCCACAGCAACACCGATGGCTATTAACCCAAGAAGAGCGACGACCGACCCGATAACCTAAGAGAAACAATCAAACAATCAATCAGAGCGAAGACGTTACACATGAGTACAACACACAATCCATTTTGAGCGTTTGCTGCCCAACTCCGTCTTCTCTAACCATGCGTTAGGCCGTTGATAGGCTGGCTCTGTATACTGGGCACGGCTCGGGTTCATCACATCAGTGGTTGAGTAAGTCGCAGCTTGCGAATACATCGGCCCTCCACTCCCCCCGCTGGGAACAACGCCATCGTCCTCAAACGGGGACCGTGCGGCATGCTGCGGACAAAAAGATAAGACTCCGAAGTGTGGGTAAAAGAGACCATGTTAATACTTGTGGACCGTCGTAGTAGTTGTCTATGTCCAAGGAAGGTTGTGGATTATCACGGTATGGAGACTGCATTGCCATAATGCGCGTAAGCCACTGGTAACGAAAGGAAGGAGACTTGTTCAAGGGAGAGATGGGAGCTCAGTGCCACATACACTGCTCTATTATTAGAACACCAACACCCGCAAATAATTAAATAAACTAAAATATGTCCAAAAACATTAGTGTCCAATCGGCCTAGGCCTACTAGTACATATACAACGCGCGGGGTAAAATACAGTCCTGGGTATAGTAGATGGTACACGAGTCTAGCTCGGCGGGGTTTCAGGTTTTCCGGTTCGACTGGGTTGTGATGAGGATGCGCGCTTTTGCTTCCGTAGAACGCGCGTACCCTGACTGAATGAACCCTCAGGTGCGTCGCCCCTTCTCCGTGAAGAGGGCAGCGTTCTTCTCCGCGTCACTCCAACTTGCTCCGAATTCTCCTGGACTGGCGACATATCTTCTTCGGTCAATGTACCACGGTTATCTGGACAGTACAACACTGTATGTTTTTTGAACCTCGGTAAAAATCTATATCGGACTTACTGCTTCTGTCCATTGTTATCTTTCGACGTGGCACATTCGGTGGATCCCTACCAACGATCTTCCATCCCCCTGGAATTTCCTCGTCCGAGCTCTGGAGTAGTACAGTATCGTCGTCAATCCTTGTCGTAGACGTATGTCGTGGTACGATCTGTTTCCTCGTCGGCGGTAGTGGAATGTCAAGCATGAACCAGTCTTGTTGCACAATCAAGAACTCAAGCACTCGCTGGCTGAGGGCGTGTTCGCTTGGTAACATTTCGTGTGTCGGGTGAGAAATAAGTCCAGGCCGAAAAATCACGGCAAGATCTAGAATTCTAGTTAGCGTTCGGCTAACGCAGTGAGTCCAACGACGAACTGGTGTGAGTCATCAGATTCTTATCTGATTTCCGTGCAAATACTGACAACAGATCCAAAACATATAATAAAAGATATTGGTTAGGCTGGGGCATTTCGCGGATTAGTCGTTTGTATATTGTAATGATGTCGTCTTGATTGTATTCGGATTTTGCTGAAAGGTGCAATGAATGGGTAGTAAGAACCCAGAATGGCCTATCGTCTCACCTAATGTGTTCCGAAACTAGCATCATGGCATAAGCTGTGTGGATTTGTTCTGTAAGAACAGACGTACATTGTGATACATATCATGAGGTATCACGGGCTCCTTCAACATGGACTGGTCAGAGATGAGGACTCTTGCTTGGTAATAGCTGTTGCTTACAGGCATCTGGGTAAGGTACCTTCGGAACACGCTTGCCACGTCGTGGGTGGTATACGTCTCTTTTGACCAGTCCAGCGATTTACCATACTGTCATTCAGTTGAGCGGAGGTTGAAGGATTCAGTAAGGGAACACACCCTTGGGGGTGCTTCAAATGCTGCTTGTAGTTCCCGCATACGCCTGGCTGATCCATTGACACGAAAGGTCCCCGCGACTTCTGTTGCTGTATAGAATATAAGCTGGATAAAAATTCCTCAAACATCGAGTGCAATACCATTTTCCTTGAGGTATAGACCACTGAACAAATCGAGATTATCAGTGGATGTGTGGTGGGAGACATACACGACGCCACATACCACTTGGCAACAACCACCGGAATATAACCCCATACACATAGTTCACCGTTCGCATTCGCCGTTGATATCTGAACGCTCGCGTATCTTAAGCTCTCTCTCAAGGGTTTACCGAAAACGGTATGCATAGCGCCATCTGAAAGACACATGTTGAAAGTAAGAACCGGAAAAGAGCCGTTGACCACTCACCAGTGTCCCTTGGTTCAATCTCTTTCTTGGCCCTCTGAAAAGCGAAATGATTCCACCATGCCTTAAGATTGGCTTTGGTTGGGGGAGTGGTGGAGTTGTCAGAGTGCATAGGGGGAGATGAAAGGTCCGACCCGGCTTGATGATCGAACTTATTGGGGGAGGCAGAGAGCCTTCGGGCAATAGATCTAAGGAAGAAAAAGGAACGTTTCTGGCGGCGAATAGGTTGAGGGGCAGCCAGCACGATGAATCAATGGAAGTATGGAGAGAAACAGAGGGAAGGATTGCTAGCTGAAGGGCGGAAGTCGTTGCAATTGGCCACCTCCACCGTGACATGACGCGTGTGCTAACCTAAACACAGCCACAGACTATGCCAGGATCTCGGATAGTTTGTTAACGTTTCCTCCCTATGTTGCTCTCAAAATGAAGTACTTGGTGGGGTATATAGATCGAGCTTTCGTCCACGCGGCACACGAGTCGTCACCAATCGATGCGGTCACTGGCGGAAGGGATCAGTAGATCTGGCACCGTTATCTGGCACAATATTTATGCAGGTGCCTTGACAAACGCCACTGCAACTTGAACCCTCATTTTTTGTTGAGCATAGAATTCAGTCCACTTTACTTACCCTAAGAACGAAATGGATGGCTTGCCTTATGTAGCTATAGGCCTAGGTTTCCCGACTCATTGTCCAATGTGACCTGGGGAGTCGTGAGCCTCGCACGCTTGGCGGCTACTCTTATCAAAGTGACTAGTAAGTCCGGATGCTCTTTAAAATAGATGTCACATCGATCTGATGGAGCTTGTTCAGTTGTACATATAAGTACTACATAGCATCATGATTTTTTCTTTGATCAGTAGGAGTCCGTGCAACATGGCCGTCTCAACTTCATGCGTCATATATCGTACGCTGTACATGCTCATGAGTTAATTGTTGTCATTCGAGAGCATACCTCAACTGGGGCAGCGCTAGCAAAAACATATTTATCGCAAATTCAACGAGCACTCGCCGTCTAGCGATAACGGTTAGAGCCCTGTTTCGCTCCACAATACTGCTACATATCGCTGTTTGATACATCCTCTCGGGCCGAAGGACTCAAAGTATATCTCGAATCTGTCACGAGTCGGACGGTTGCGATTAGCTATACAGAATGTCTTTAGGCCTGTTCAACATCTCCATCTTCGGAAGCCTGAGTATGATATAGTCATAGTTGACTTGTACCCCACTGAGCAGTGAGGGCTTTAACTGTGAGATGTGCGCTGGCATCAAGGTTGAGTGAAGATCCAAATATCTGCATGCTCGTATACGTATTGGAGGTTGGCGGAGGCTTTGTACGTCATGATTTCTCCAATGTCCACGGCCGAGTCATCGCAACATTAAACATCACATTCTCGCCAGGCTATTTTTCAGATCGAATATCATTTGACTTGAGCTGATTTCATCGCCACCGCCGGGTTTTAAGGCTTCTGGCGTTGGGAGGACTACAGATCTGTTATTCGATCCTGGGCCCGACGAGAAAAATCAGGGGTTCGCCAGTGCCATGACCAACATCTACATAATGCAGTTCAGTGGAGATTGCAATCACCCTTGGGCCCTTCCTACCGTTGATTCAAAATGTGTTTACTTTGAATCCACCAGATTTGTTTGTTTACTAGTTATGTAGTACATAGTAAGCTCACCGTATGACACGGCCAAACCCTTACAAGGGGTAGGCTCCTGCTCAGGATCGTACAAGCACAATCTGTGAGTGCCGTTCTCGCTGGCCAAACACAAGGACCAGTTACAAGGAAATAATTGAATTAATGAGCGAGATCCGGTGCTTCGCCAAGTTCAAGTTTCCAGCAGGCGATGCAGACATTTTCCCTCACGCGTGTGCAGGTAAGTGTAGAAAATAAGTGGTGTTTGCCAGGGAATAGCTTTGGGAATCAATGTCACACAAGCTGCGAAATACGCGGATGGGTAAAGTGCTGGGTGCGCGTCTCGTCTTTGCATGAGGATTTCAATCGTACAGATCCAGTGCTTGAAGGTCTAGTTAGTCGGATGTCTTGCTTCACAACCTACGCCTGTGGCGCCAGTGAGTCGGTGTGGAAGTCAAAAAAGATGTGACTGTGGTCCTAAAAAAGAGGAGTCCATGTCCAAATTGGAAGTTGTTCGGCCCCCGCAGTGCTCTTAGACAGAGACTCAGGATATTTGCTCTTCGGAAGGAGGACCAGATCATCGGTTTGAATGAAGGTGGCTGATTCTCCCCACTTGATGAGACAATTACCTTAGACCGGTGACCGTTCCCTCGTACATGAGCAAGTGTCGATGTAGAGGGGTACAGCTGAGTTTAAAAAGGCATAGTATTACAAATTTGTGTATGGAAGCTGAATCAGCAATCCAGAAACCTTCCTTTTTCAGTAACTCTTCTAAAAGAGGAAGGAAATCACAGATTCACGATCTCAACGAGAGATATTTTTAACGCGACGCGTTGACACGTCAAATAGTATACCCTCATTGCCCTTTATACCACTCAATACATTGATACCCTCAGCTCTACATTATGTATAGTGACTCTCTACACAATCTGCAAGGCTTCTCCACGTTCAAGGTCCAAACACCAAAGACTCAAGCTCCTCATGACAAGCCTCTCACATTCGACGTGAATGTTCCGAATATGCATTTTCAGGAACGGCCACCACCCAGAGGAAGAGGTATAAAGATAAACCAGCCTTGGGATATCAATATCTTGTGTTTCCATGCCCATCCAGCCTCAAATTGAGCAACCGAGTTGTATAACACACCTCAGCCAACTGTGTCAACATCTGCACTTTGCGGACTTCTTACACCACAAACACCATCAAATCAGATTCGAGATGATATGTATGTATGGGACTCGAACACCAGGCACTCCTCCATGCCAGTAGAACCGGAGAATAACATGTCAGTCACCGTACCATATGTGCATAGTTTAACAGCTCTAGCCAAAGCTCACACATGTCGAAGCTATGACATTTCCCAACCACCACTTCTATTGCCAGTCAATCTGCTTGGATTATCAGTGATGCCAGCTGATCATTTACGAAACTCGGCTTTTGACAGGACAGACATCTCACAACTGTCACCGGTTCAAGTTAGCTGCTCTTTGTATTCACTGCTACATGGTGTATCAAATCCCCTGTTGTCTCCAATGTTCACTCATGCAACTCCTGGTACTTTCCATCAACCACTTGAACCCTCTTTCAACAATAAGGAGCTCTGCAAATCTCAAGCACATGCCAACTCTTCCTGCCTCTCATCCATGCAAAAAGCATCTCTCCAAGGTAGAGGCTGTTAATCACATCCTTGATGTACTTCGTGATGCTTGCATGCCGCCATCAGAATTCCTTGCACTCATTCTAGACTCAGATGATTCAACCGATGATTTTGCCACATATAGGGAAAAGTTCTTTACAGATGGCAATTCACTGAGGCTCCGGGGTCTTCTTGACATCATATGGAAGAATGAGAAGGGTCGTCGTCACATGAAGGAATGGATGATGCCACACGCAGTCAATCTTGTGTGTGATATCATTCATGATGAAATGGAGAATGCAAAGCCTCAACTTAGCATGGCGACGCACAAGATAACACCTGAGTTTATTTCGGAATGAGACATCAACGGGCTCATGGAACAAATCAGTTTGGATACAACACCTGTGTGGACCACGGTTCTCAAGGCAGCGACAGAAACAAAGGAAGATAAAGTTAAGCTGAAGACATCTAAATCAAGGAATCGTCGCACAGTGATCATCTATGTTTATTTCATTTGATCCAAATGAACTAAAGCTCTGATCAGGGACGGAGTGTTATCAGTGCTCAGGTGCATTACCTTAGGTCGTATCGTTCATGCAAGGTTCAAATTGGGCTTGGTCTGATGGCATGGTCCATGGGTGCATCTCGACAGCTCATCAATGTTCTAAACCAAGCCTGTTTATCAATGTCATACATTTTGATTTTCTCTATTATTCAAGCCCTAGCCAAGCGGTCACTGGAGGATGCTCGCATGCTCGCTGCAGGTCCACATGGTATTCAGTATGACAATTATAACCAATCAACCTCTATCCATCCAGAACAAGGTCCGAATGCCCCAAACAAAGTACAATCAGGAACTGTCGGTGTTTTATTCGAAGTACTGGGCGCCAATCTGGAACACATGAAAATCTCATCAATCATGGATTGTTTCATGAAAGCAAGTCCACTCAAGATATCTGACCTTCGTCCATCTCTCCAGTCCATGAAATCATACCAGTTCCAATCCTAAGTCAACATCGTTAAGATTCTTATCAAATATGTCTCTGGATTTTCTCACTTGCACAAGCACCCCGATCTTCAACACCGACCACGTCGCCCACTCCCACCAAACCAAATTCTTTCTGTTTAGAGTCTTGACTATTGAGGAAGCGTCAGTGAAGGGGAACCTCCTCGTTCATGATGATATTTACCTCGTACAACTCAAGTGTGATCCGGCTGATCTCAATGACCTCGCAATCCCTGCAATTCATGACCAGCTCACAAATGCTCGCAATCGTGGTGCTCAGGCAATGCGCAAAAAAGACCTTACTCCGTGGACATGTCAGGAGATATTTCAGCTTGGGTTCAGGGTATTCCATCTGATAATGAATCTGATATGGGTGCTTCTTCACACATACCAAGGCACGCTCAGTCAATTAGGGAGTTTGTCACACTTATTTGCAGTCCTTGAAAAAGTCCGGCTAAATGCAGATCACCCTGACTTCCACACATTGCTGGCTGCTCTTATCCAGATTCTTGACAGCCTTATTTTAAATGCATGGCGCAACATATCTGGATTCTCATCATTTGATGCCTTTGTGTCCTCAAACCCTACTCCCTCTACACTCCTGGATTTTGCACGTGTCATCCTACAGAAATATGCGACCCCATCACCAAAATTCAAACCAGCAACCAAACCACCAAAATCCTCAAATGCTGACAATGATGCCAATGCCAGTGGCTCAGAAGATGACATACTTCCCACGAAAGACACCTCTTCAAAGCCCTCAACACCCCCGTTCGACGATACTGTTCATGAAAATGTAGTACGTCTAACCCGCGACCTGCTTTATGTTATGGAGCTTGTTAAAGCAGTATCAGATGGTGATTTTGGATGAGTTGAAGACATCCTACCTGATCTTGCATGCATTTTTCGTGCTGCAGGGTCAAACAATTACTCAACGAAAGTTCTGCATTTTTGTTCAATCTGAAGGAGGTCTGGACCCCAGAGTTTGCATAAGTTTGTGTTCAAGTTTAAGTTTTCATTTCTGCTCTCATTAAGGCGTGACTCGGGTACGGGTAACACTGTGTGTTTCCGCTTACAGGTATGCTCGGGTACGGGTACTGGTTTGGATTTCCGTACCCGAGGCAAAACCGTACCTGTACCCACGGTGTTACGGGTATCACGGTACCGGTCCGAGGGTCACATGTTTTATCAAATGACTTTGTTGATCAACGTCAACAACAACAACAACGGCTCAACAACGACAACAACTGCTACCAACACGCCCCCCTCGTTCTATATGCGAGTGGGGGGTGTTTTTTCTTCTAGGCAACGATGATGATGACCGTTACCAACATGCCCCCCTCATTCTAAATGCGAGCGGGGGGTGTTTTTTCTTCTGGGCAACGACGACAACGACTGCTACCAACATGCCCCTGACCTGGGCAACAACGACAACGTTCTGGGAAACAACGACAATGATGACCCCCTCCCTCGCTGCTAACGTGAGTGGAGGGGTTTTTGACTCCGTTCTGGGTGACTACAACAACGACGGCAGGACTGGCAACTAACAAGAAAGGACACACCTCGCCCCCAGCCTCACGAGCAACTGCTCGTGGGGTGGATCACGGGTGGGACAACGACAGGCAGCAGCAGCGACGACGAACAACGACAACAGCGAACAACGAACGACGATGACGAATGACGACAACGATGGGCAAGCAACCACCAATGGACGACACACCACCCGCCCCCAGCCTCACGAGCAACTGCTCGTGGGGTGGATAGTGGGTGGAATGATGACAATGACACAACGACAACGACAATGATGAATGACAACGAATGACGAACGACAACGATGAATGACGATGAGGGCGGCAGGACAACGATGACGACAACGAGGACCACCACCATGGACAGCACCCCCAACCGCTGCCACAGGCAACCACTCATGGGGTGGAAACGGGGATGGGGACGATGAGAAGGCACCACCCCCCTCTCTCGCTGCAAATGCGAGTGGGGGGGGATTCTCATTCCGTTCTCAGTGACGACAGGCCAGGTACCCCTCCCCTCCCTCGCTCTGAATGTGAGAGGGGGGGATTTTTATTATATATATTAATTTAGTGTAATTAGATTAATAAAATAGATATGTGTGACAAAACCCGCTAATAACGACGGGTAACCCGCTGAAACCCGCGGTAATACCGTACCCCTAACCGTGCGGGTACGGTGTTCACGGGTACGGGTACGTGAAATTGTACCTGGGGGTTACCCGAGTCACGCCCTAGCTCTCATTAATGAGATCGTTCAGAAATATCATGCACGACAATATGATTGTCAATGTCTCAGGCTTACCAGGTCATGCCATGGGTATGGATATGAACATCGCACATATTATTCGCTACCTGAAGGTCAGTTGAATCTCCTACATGGTGTTCAACAGACTGAAACTGTTCCCCATCACCACAGGCTCTCTTCACAGCAAAGGGTATCTATGCAAATTGGGAAAGACTTGGTGACATCTCAGCTGCTGTGAACTATCTTCAACTCATCAAAATCAAAGTCGTGTGATCGATGTGTGCTAACTATCAAGGTTCAACACATTGGACTGTTGACACATCTCAACTTGTGTGGCGCATTGCCAACAAAGCACGCAAGCTACAATTACAAGAAGTGGTGTGAAATTGGGATGGCCAGTCGAGTGCTAAATCTGTCCCTGATTTATGTACTGAAGGCAGAGAAAAGTTTGCAGCATCATCACTGGCAACATTTAATAAGAAAGTTCAGGATATGGCAGAAGGGAGGGTGGTGGCAGTAGAGACTGATGATATACCTGTTCCAAATTTTGGAGATGAGGAAGACAGGGAAGCAGCTGATGAAGCTGAAGAGAATGAATTAGAGGATTAATCTGTACAATTTCGTAGTAAGCAAGTAATTTTGACTCTCTTCTGAGCCAGTCCCGATTTTGACTCCTTGTTTGTAACTCCCGATGCAGCAATGTCCTTATCATACTGCCGTATCACATCGAAAACCAATGTAGACCACTCTTCTTGCCACTCCTCAGTCTCATCCAAAAGTTTTGTGATCACGTTAGGTGAAGCAAGTGAAGCTGGATGGGTGCAAACAAGGATAACACAGTTGCGATCTGACAATATATCAACAGCTGCTCGCATGCCACATAGGTGATCATTCTGGCTTGCAGTAGTCAACCACTGAATGAGGCAAAGATCAAGAGCCTCCCTTTCTTTTACTACTTGTTTCTTTACTCGAGGGGTGGGTGGTTCCTTGTGTTTTGTCCCGATAGTTGAGGATATGCCAGTGTACAATGGACTGGGGAAAAACTCATCTAGGTCGAAAACATCATCATCATGACGATCACAACAAAAGGGTGTGTTATAGTGAAGTGCTTTTCAGCAGAAATTAGCAAGACAATATTTAGATTGATATTAATGCACCATTCTCTGCTTCATCCCCCAAGTAAGATTCAAAAAATGCTTGTAAACAAGTTTTACATTGTACGAGCATGATACATGAGCGTGGAGCATGGTCCTTCCTGGAAGCAGTAGGTTTGGAGAGGATGCGAGGTCGATCAGGATCATCAGATTTACTGTGATCAAACTCCTCAAGAGAAATGGTCAATGCCCATGGATCATAAAATAGAACAAACAGTCCCTGAGATCCGTCACAATGACCAACTCGTCCTCCTCGCTGAAGAGCATCAACAATGTTGCTGGGAAGGCCAGCATTACAGACAATCTTAACATCGGGGAAATCAACACCCTAAAGCGAGTCCATGAGTATGAAAATGGGGAAAATCCAGAGGCTTACAACGGATTCGCCAGATGTTGCACATAAGATGTTGCATATGCCATCTTCTTCCATAAAGGCTCTATGCGCAGCAGAAAGATAATGTTCAGACATCCCACTATGATAGTGATGAGTAATACCCTTTCCACGGTATTCTTCCAGAAGTTTGCTGTCCAAGTGATTGGAAACTGTGCTGGCCAGGTCCTTGTCATCGAAGAAAATCAGAACATGCGGTTGAGAACCAAGGTCAAACGATTGAAGGAGGAAACATTTGTAGTTCTTGCAGTCTTCAATTCTTGAAACAACTTGGTGCGTAGCATACATAGTATTTGGCCGGTTGGAGGAAATGTGAATGGAGACATAGTTTGGATGCAATATCTTTGATTCCACAGTCTTGAGGATATGTGCTGGGAAAGTAGCCAAGAATGCTTGCCAGGGAATAGACTGAGGAAGAAGAGCCTTTAGTTCATCCAGTTGTGCCCACACAGGTCGGAAAGCCTTGCTGCCATGGTGTCCCAGACCAGCCATGTGAATAAAGTGAGCCTCGTCAACATGAATCTGCTTGATTCTGTGCTGAAATAGCTTATTTTGAACAAGAGCTGCAAGCCTAGGGAAATGGCCTTTAGGTGACTTGAATAACTGCTTAACAGTTGTGATAATGTGATGTGCTGTTCCAGGAGTTCGAGTTACTAGATTATGAATATGTTCCTATGGGAACGGTGAGAGAAGCAATGGGCCTATGAGGTGTTGTGGATACTCACGTTCCAATATGTGTCCTCCTGTGGTGTGTCATCGTTAATTGCAATGGTCTGAATGCCATACTTCGCATTAAAATTGTTCCCCTGTTCGTGATGTCATGACAATTTCAGAGAATACTCAGCAAATATCACACCTGGGTGACCTGAAGGCACTTCAGGGGTGATATTGTGAGAGAGATTTTATTGTCCCTTGGGTCGTCGAGCAGAAGGTTGATGATGATCGGCAAAGTTTTGCCATTTCCAGTCCCGGCACTAATCAACGAGTCTTGACCATGATGTGTCACTAGACAAGCATGCAGCTGAAGCTCTTGTGGGATTTCAAGACCACCCGTAACAGCCCAAGATAGAAGGCAAGCTCTGCCAGCCAAGATCATGTCTTCTTGCCCAAGTTCTTCCAGATACGTTGTCGGTAGTTTGGTTACACCAATAGCATTTGAAAGAAGAAGCCTAATGTCGTCACCAGAAGCTAGACATATGTAATCAAGATATTCCTCGAGAGTTGGTACAGTGTCCATGAGATTTAGAGCGGGAGTGAGGCAGGGATGGCACAGAGCGAGCTCGTCGCTGCTTGTCGACGATTACAGTGAGCGATCACTTTCGATCACTGAAATCTGCGATTTCCTTCCTCTTTGAGAAAAGTTACTGAAAAAGGAAGGTTTCTGGATTGCTGATTCAGCTTCCATACACAAAATTGTAATACTATGCCTTTTTAAACTCAGCTTCACCAGTCCCTCTACAAGGAATCGACACTTGCTCATACCTGTACCCCTGTATGAGGGAGTGGTTACGAGTCTACAATTACCTATGGTTCAAACCAAGTTCAAACCAGGGGTTTGGAAGATTCGGAAGTGTCCGCGTCCACCACCTCTAATAACGCTGGCTGGAACATTACAGGGATAAATGGGAGTTCGGACAAATCCTATTCAAGTTGAACCTCTTCACAAGTTTCGACAACTTACCCATGCCAGCCTCCAGGGATAACCATCCGGCTATAATAGCAATAGAGAATCTGAGAAACGCAAAACACAATGATTGGAACCATGAAAGTTGGGGAGGGAGAGGCATCCCTGAACATCTGTGGCAACATTCCCACTGTGTTTGCACTGAGGGCTCAACAGTTCTGCTATTGAATATTGCCTCAGATAATCTACGTATACAGTCGAACAAAAAGTTGAAAGAAATACAGCACACAAAAATTATCATTGCAGAACACAGGACATACATAGGTTGCGCTAATCGTTAAGTCAAAGCGTCATGGGGGCAAAATCCTGGATTACATGGCTTAGCAGTGTCGATATCTGAGTAGGTTGAACTTGAAGAACATTTGTGTAACTCGGAGCGAAGGCGGCAGCCGGAGTACTCATGGTCAGCACGTGATCAAATTAATATTTCTATGGTGCCAATCACTTAGTCACCGCTACTTTTGTGCAAAATTCATACAAAATTCAAAAAAAATCCCTGATTTATTTCCTCTTGGGAAAATGCTCCCTTTGGTTGGCCGGAAAGATCCCCAAGAGGAATTAAGTTTGGACTCGATATTGAGGGAGTTTTTTTCTCCAGCCATCCCTAAATTTGCGCATGGCGGACAAATCAGACAATTTTACCAGATTTTTAGCCATTTTGGTACTCAGAAAGGCCGAGAAAGCATGCTCAGCTATTCTGAGCGGCCCTGCGGGGCCTTATTCCATCAAAAAAATTCACTCCTCACAGCCTTACTTATGCCCATATATGGTAAGAGTGCACACTTTTTGACCTCTCAAGCAATTTTGCGTCTGCACACAGGTGGTGGTGACTAAGTGATTGGCACCATATAACCTTCCCCAAGAAACAATGCTAGTGAGAAAGAAGACGTCCACGACGCGTTTACCTCAAAGCCTGCTGGAACAGATCGATGAAATTACCCGTGAGTGCTTCGGCATAATAACGAATATCGATTCACCTTTTACAGAAGAGCATCCTCGAAAAAGGTGGCATGCCAAACCTCTGGTATCGCGAAAAGAGTCTCGGAGGCAGGATCGCGTTGTTCGCAGACAGCAGAAAGCTACTTTTTTTTCGACTGGAATCACTCGCAATAAACGACTTGCCGAACAAGATTATGTAGAGTCTACGAAACGGAAGAAAGCTAAGTACAATGATGTCAATCCGACCATACGAAGCGCTCGATCCGTCACGCACTCTTCGCTTCCATCGAATCTCTCAGAAACGTTAATCAAACTGGTGGGACCTAGTGCTAAGTCATCCGGGAATGAAAAGCGACCTGCTAGGAAAGAACCGGCTGAAACAAGGTCGCGAATCACAATGCCTCGTACGCGTAAAGAAGAGGAAGAGGATTTGTACATCAATTATCTGGAGACGAAACTTAAACAGGGGAGGAGTGGCTTCGAAGGCGATGGGTTAGATGGCAAGTGGACGTCCAAACCTCTTACTATTTGGATGTGGCCAATGAATTATCGTCAGACTTGTTGGATTTCACAAATTCTTTTGGTTATTCCCAGCCACAGGTGCCTTGAAGTTCCTACGTGGCTATATTCTAACCTCTGGTGCTAACAGGGTGACTACACAACCGAAGAAGATCAGGCCTCAGAACATTCTACAACATCTGATCAAGAATCCTTCGATGAATGGTACGGTATTGATGATGAAGCTGATTCCACTACCATCGCTCAGGCCGAGCCTGAGGAGGCCGCAGGAGGTATTCGTCCTTTCTGTGTCCTTTCCTCAGAATTGATGAGTTGTTTATGTTCGCCCGAAGCCCGGTATATTCCACCCCATCTCAGGCATGAACCACACGAAACCAATAATAGCTCAGAAGGAACCACCAGACTTACTAAACAACTTAAAGGATTTTTGAATCGGTTGGTCGAAGAACGTTTTCTCACGAATTAATACGTCGCTGAGGGGAACAATTAGAATGAGTGAAGAAAACATGACGACTATTCTCGACGGCGTCGAAGACGTTTACAGGAACCATAAGCGCAACGGTGAGCTAAGTGTGGCTTCGTTCAACTACCAGAAATTCATAGTTGGCCAGACGTTACCTCTACACTCACTCAGTTGATTGTTGATGGCATCGCTTCACATTCTTCCCTACTCGATTCTTATGTGGTACTGCACGCTGCTTTCGTCTCAAGTTTGCATAAGATCATCGGACTGGAATTTGGTAAGAAGAGATTGTCTCAGAAGCCGTTTGTACTAATTTTGATGATAGCTGCGCATTTCGTTCAACATGTTGTGTCTTCGTATGAACAATGTTATGCATCTATGCAGAGCACTCAGTCGGGTAGACGTTCACCCAACCCTGATGGACAATTGGAAAGCGATACCCTTGGAAAAGAATGCTCAAATCTGATCGTGTTACTCTCGGAACTGTACAACTTCCAGGTTATCTCATTCGTTCTTGTCTTCGATATAATTCGTGGCCTTCTGGAAAATGACTTAGCCGAGTTCAGTGTAGAACTTCTGCTTAAGATCGCGAGAAGTAAGTTCATTTTCCTTGGTCTTGTTTTTTGTACAGAACCTGTCTAATCGCGATCCAAGATTCTGGACAGCAACTCCGTTGGGATGACCCTTCTGCATTGACCGATATAATTCAAATTGTGCAAAGTAAAGTAACCAATAATAGTAACAATCTTAGGTACCCCCCCCTTCTTTCAAGCTTGTGATATCGTTGTTGTTGATTGTCGATGACATACAGCTCTCGTACTCGGTTCATGATTGAAACTCTCACCAATATCAAAAATAACAAACTGAAACGGAATGCCACACACAACCAGGGAGGGGATGCCGTGGAGAGGATGAAGAAATTCCTTTCAGGTCTTGCAAAGAAGCGGCACGGTCTGTCTGCATTAGATTCGGCTCGTCCCCTCAGAACTGATGGATCTCTCCAGTCCTCGGTCATGAGCCACTTCGCATCTCGCTCGATGACCTTCATTCTGCAGAAACTAAGGGCAAGTGGTGGCTTGTGGGTGCTGCTTGGGGTGGCGACCCTCTTATGGATCGCCACAAACACGTAGCCAACGACACTTTCCATGGCCATGCAAATGGTGATGCAGATAATAACGAGCTCCTTAGTCTTGCCCAAAAGCAAGGAATGAATACTGACATCCGGAGGAGTATCTTTGTAGTGCTGATGAGCAGTGACGTACGTGGGCATCTGACCATCTCCCGGTATGATTTTGAAGGTCCGTTTTTGCAGGATTATGTTGATGCCTGTGACCGCCTGTCGCAGTTGAATCTTACCGAGATTCAACAACGGGAGATAATACGAATATTGCTGCACTGTTGCGGAAACGTGAGGCTGTTTTGCATTTACCTGCTTATGTCCTTAGTCTTCATCAGGAACGATCGTACAATCCCTATTATACTCTTGTATGTCAACACCTATGCCACACGTCGCATTCTTACAAAATCACCCTACAATTCTGCTTATGGGACTTCCTTCGTGACATCGGCGAGACTTCAGTTGGCGGTTCAGAAGTAATCAAGAATCTGAAAGAGGATGGAATTGCATTCGACGTTGGACGCATATCGTTGACCAGGCTACGGAATGTTGCAAAAGCATACGCCTGGTGGATTGCTAAAGATTCTTTGGCGCTTGGCGTCTTAAAGGTGATTTATTCGTGTTGCCATCCCATGTGATCTCACTAAATCTTTTGCAGCCCGTCGATTTCACGTCACTTCAACCGCATACACGATTGTTCCTAAGAGAAATGATGGTTCAAATTTTTTGTGACAGCCAGGTAGAGACACCCATGCTAGGAGCTGGCTTAAGTATCCCCACAACAAGGAATGGAGGGGCCATCGAACAAATTTTCATCAAAGTGACACGAAATCAAACATTAGCAATGGGGCTGGTATATTTCATGTCAGAAGCGTTCCGTGATGTTTCCGAGGATGGGGAGGACGTGGCAAATCTGGTCAGATGGGCGAGTGGGCTGGCAAAAGACACTCTGCGGACTGGAGTTGATGTAATCCCAACCTTGTGAAGTCTCAGAGAGGGGAACCTTATCTAGCTCACTTCAATTTGCATCTAGATTCTATGATCATATCATAGTAGCCTCGGCTTCTGAAATGCCACGCTCGAACATACGCTACCTTCTTTACCTCCGAATGTGTATGTGGGATGTGGTATTCGAGAGCTTGGGGTCGTCAGGGCAAGCTTCCGACGATCTTTGACATAAACTCACTGATACACTAGACCCGTCTCGGTCGTTATGAATTGGGCCTTTAATTCGGTCTCAGTAAAATTGCATGCTAGTTCAAGGTGATTACTCATGACGTTGCAATACTCGCTACTTCAAGCATGGACGCACATGTAATAAGGAAATATCCCCCAGGTGCGAGCAGTTTTTGGACGCGCCCCGGATAATTCACTGCCGGCGATCGTCGACGTTCGTCTTTTTCGCCTAACGCAATAGCGTCAAAAGTACCCTTGTCCAGTAAGAGGTCCCAAACGCCTTTCCCCATGTGTGATAGCACAGGAGGGTCTTCCTTAAGAAAATCGCAGTTGTTGAATGTAATCCCCTCTCCTCGGGTGGCAGCAATCGATCTGGCTAGTTTCACGGCTCCAGGGCTGTAATCAATCCCAGAAAGGTGGGTAGCAGTATAACCGGCTTCTACCAGAGCCAAGACCAGCGTTCCATTTCCGCACCCTATTTCCAAGACTGATGGGTTTGCTGTCGGGGGAACGTTTTCTAGCGCCCAGTCGACCATCCTTTCTACAGCTTCTATGCCGAACCTACCCAAATTTATTTCAACAGCAGGTGATAAAAACCGATCTCCAGGACACACCAGATCTCGCCCTCATCGCCAAGTTCTTCGAAATTTGCGAGCTCTTCTTCATAAACATCATCCCAACTATTGAGAGAAAGGAATTGAAACAGGACAGGCTTTGCATTGAATGTCACCTACTGTGCTTTTGTTCCTAACTTTGAAGGTTGCAGTGCTAGTTCCATGATTAAACGTTAAACGTCATGTTGAGCTTAGTCAGCCAAAAATAAATTGCCGTCAGTGATAAGGATTTTATTGACTGGCAAGGGTGCTCCCTGAGACTCATGGCCCTATAATTATTGTGGCGATCGACTCTACTGGAAGATGATAGCATTGTGCAACAAGGACAAATGAATGCTAGAAGTGCGTGATCGGGGAATGTGCGATAAATGATAATGATATAAGACTGATAAAAAGCATAGTCGTAAACGATGAAGCCTGTCGTAGGAGAGGGGAGGAAACGCACAAATGGTTACATTCATCGACCCTTCCCATCAGTTTTGTCTAACAGGTCTTTCGCCTCGTTGATCTTACTTGCGAGATACGGGGAACCACCACGATCAGGATGGTTTGCAAGCATAATATGCCGGTGGGCGTCTTTCAGTCTATTGCGGAGTAGAGGTCCATCTCTACGAGACGCAGGAAATATCGAGCGTGAGGTTCGAAAGGAACAATTGACGTACTTGAGTCCCAAAATGGCTATTGCCTCCTTCCTATCCATTTTTGCCCGAAATCCACCTTTCGCCCATTGTTCTGCTGCACCTTTGCCTATGAACATGCCCCGCTGCATAATAGAGCGACCTAGAATGGCAGCTGCAATGGCACTGACACCGAGAATGACTGGTGTTGCCATGAAGTACTAGTACTACAGCCTGAGATTACATAAACTTTAAGATCAACCCAAGTTCAAATCACCTCCGATATCATCATCCGAGTCATAGTACTAGCATTGCCAAGGCACCTTTCGAAATTCGCGGTTACTTTGTCACCCTGCAAGGTGCTATCATCTAGCCATGGTTGTCATGTCCTGGTGTTGTGTTATGGTCCTCCGAGTCGTCCCTCTTGGAACCAATACGACATCTTTCATTTTGTGCTCTCGACATGATCCGCAGTGAATTCTTCTATATCACCCTCGGCAAACCCCCGTGCCCTTCCCTCAGGCGCTAAACCTATCTCTCTGCACTCCACCTTCATGTCTGACGAAACTTTTCGTATTCAACCCCACATATTCGAGACCAACCCTCCTTCAGTCTCTGTATCTGTGCGCCATGAGAACGATCTGAAAAAGGCTATAGTCAATGCCTTTCTTGGGACAGTTGTAGATGGGGTCATCGGTATCGCTCCTTCCTATGGCTCTAGATGTGTACTTCGTACTATCGCATTTTCCTCTTCATCGCAAGTTCTACTCATACACTTATCGTCGAGAGAATCTGGCAAATCACATAAAGGCCAGAAGAATAGAGTCGCTGCCAACTGTTCTTTGCTGGAAGACATCCTTTGCCACGTGGACAGCACTAAGTACACGTTGAAGATGGACAAACTTTCTATGGCGCTGCATTTCGATCTCGGCGTACATCTCACCAACGGGGTAGACTTATTGTCTGTTCATGTTAAAGGGGACCGTTACTCTGTTGCAGCGCTAACGTCGGCGTTGGGTGGCGAGACGACACTTAACAAGGCAGAGGTCTCCACGTTGTTCAAAGATGACGAAATGGGCAGTGACATCCGTGCAACAGCGATGCAAGCGTGGGTTGCTTGCAATGCTGGGCTGTTGCCTCATATGCTCAAACGATTTGCGAGTTTACCGAGAATAAACTCGCAGAACATGAATATCGAGGTCAGCCAGATTATATTTTCCTTTCTATTTGCTGAGTGCTTTTTACCAGCATCTCACTGTCCTTGCCAAGACTGTCCGGGATGCCGATCGTCTGGTAGCTCTCAAGCCTACCAAGGTGAAAAACGACGTCAAGGCACAGTTCACCCATAAACAAGGAAAGGTGATGGTTGACTCTACTCGCTTCAGGACAAGAGTCATGCGTACTGCAGGACACCAGGTATACATACTATTCGATTGGAATAAAAAAATACTACTGAATCACATAAACATAGACCATAGAGATTGCGATGTCTTCAGGTGGAAAGCGGTCAACAGCCGTTGGTCGGACTACCAATGTCAACGGCCGCAAAGCAATGATCTCTCTGCAGACTGCCTTACATGGGACAAACATTCTCTCGGTAACGACACTCGGCAGAGAAGCTCGTACATATGCCGAGCTGATGCGGGGTGATGTGGTCATGAGAGCCCTGCAGCATGCTAGTGACATCTTGCAGAGTCCGTTTGTCCGAAGGATGTGGCTTCCAAATGAAATCGTTTCGTGGACCGGGGTTCCATCCTTGCCGCTTCAGGTGGCGCTCCACTTCCCTGGACAGCGGAAATTAAATCCCTCGCAGGAGAAGGCTGTCAATGTTATTCTCTCCAAGCATGATGCTGACCGTGTTGCGCTTATTCACGGCCCTCCCGGCACTGGAAAGACCACTGTCATTGCAGCAGCTGTGACGAGTGTTATGTCCACCCCCAATCGGTCTTCTACTCTCTGGCTCATAGCGCAGTCGAATGTCGCTGTAAAGAATGTTGCTGAGAAATTAGGTGATATTGGTTTCTTTGACTTCAAACTTCTTGTTTCGAAGGACTTTCACTTCGACTGGTTAGGTTACTCCCCTTCATATGTTCACTGTTTGCTAAGAATTTGTTGCAGGCATGAGCATCTTTACGAGAAGATCATTGCCAATGTCATCCGTTCAGATGACTTCGTGGATTCTATGGTGTTGATTGAAAGACTTTTGTTGGGCTCGAGAGTTGTACTCTGCACCCTCAGCATGCTTTCACATCCGAAATTGTCATCATTCATACAGCTCGTACCTCCACAAACTGTGATATTCGACGAGGCGAGCCAGATTGAAATTGGAGACTACTTTCCCTTGTTACGCCGTTTTCAGCACACGCTCTCTAAGCTAGTTTTCATTGGAGATGACAAGCAGCGCAAGTATATCACTCTTCTGATGCACTATGATCTAATCTGTCCTTGAACAGTGGCGCCATATGGCCAGGGAGATATTGGTAACCTTCGCAGCATATTCGAGATGCCTCATCTGCGGTCGAATGCTATTTTCCTTGATACTCAGTGTACGTCTACTCTATTGCGTTGAAGTGTACCTACGATACGATCCTGACATATCTTCGTCTGCAGATCGTATGCCCGTTCCTATTGGTCAATTTATCTCCAAGAAGGTGTATAGCAATCAATTGAAGACCATTCACCCCATCTCGACCACCAAGAGCTGCATATTCGTCGATGTTTCGTCGGGCAAGGAGGAGAAGAAAGGATCTAGTTGGATGGTGAAGTTGTCTGTTATGTTAAATGACGCATTACTTACCAATTTGTCAGAACTACCGGGAAATACAGGTAGCCATGAGTCTCGCAAAGAAGTACCACAAGCTAGGAAAGTCATACCGTCTTATTACTCCATATGACGCACAACGCTCGCAACTCGAAAGCACGTTACAAGCGGAACAGCTGCCTTGGGAGGACCGATGCTTCAATGTTGACTCTTTCCAAGGTACTAATTCGTGAATTTGTGTCAATTAGCATTTTTGATCCTTCTAGCAGGGAATGAAGAAGATTTCATTATTCTTTCCCTGGTTCGCTCTGAGAAGATAGGATTTTTGAAGGAGGGTCGGCGTGTAAACGTTATGCTGACTCGCTGTAAGAGGGGCATGATTATCTTAACGAGTCGAGCGTTTGTGGAAGGAAAAGCGTCCTCCTCGCTAGTTGGTGGCCTGGCGAAAGCATTGGGACCACAGGCCTGGGTAGAATCGCGGAAAGTGTTATACGGAAACTTTAAGCCGTTCTATTAAGTTATCTAGCACTTGGCAATGTATCTAAGTACCCATCGTTCTCCGCTGTAATTATAATATACTTTTTGGTTTTACAGTCGCGTGTGCCAAGTACCGTGACTTGAGGCCATTACCATCCAAAATTCAGCGGCATGTCCCTTGCCTCGAGGCCGCTAGGGACTTCCTTTCAACAACCTTGATCGCCTTGACTCTTATTCACTTGAACTTGCTCTATACCAGAACTTAATGGGGCCGTCTCCAGCTCGCGTCACGAATCTGATGCAGACTCTCATCGACGGCGAGTATAGCCTTGTGAAAATCCCTACCACCACGACCAAAGAATCCCATATCAGCGCTGACACCTTATCGGTATTCGACCATGCTCTGCCAATCGGTATATCGCCTGGCTATTCAAAGGAGGGCAAGCTCGTCGCCCTCGCGATCGCTGATGATACGAACTGTAGGATCGTCGAGTTCATCGTGACCAGTTCTCCAGGACGTCACGGCGGTGGTGGAGGCAGAGGCTATCGTGACTCCAAAGCTACCCCACAACGCAACCAGCAGGGACTTCAGCTCTTGCAGGAGACAGTTCTCTGTCGTAACGCGGGCGATCTTTTTGCGTTTGACATGGGCCCGTTGTCAATGTCATTGTATTGTGATGCGAAATTGCGCGTGACTCACGCCGTAGACATTCAATCTGGTGTCTCTGCGGTTGATCGCAAGCCCCTCACTGCTATCTTGGAGATCGTAGGAAGCACCGCCACCATTATCAAAGAAAATGTTATCACCGTCTTCCGAAATCCCGTATACGACAAGGATGATCGTAATAGTGCGACCGATCTTGCTATGCGCGCGTGGGTATCGCAGTTTCTTGCAGGTTATCAGAATGGGGCCGAAACGCTTGGAAAAGTTGCAAGGATTGACACATTGAAACTTAAGCCAGAGGTGCGTTGCAATATCAGTATTTCTTCTACTAGACATAGTTATTGACATAATCGTGAACGTAGATGTTGGATATGATTGCCAAGATTGCTCGCGATGCCCTTCGTCTTGACCAGTTGAAGCCGACGCAGACAAAACACCAATTTGCGACATCCCCCAATGCATCAACTGGCGAAGTCAGGGTTATTTCGCTGGCGTATAAAAATAAGATACGACCTGACCACGTAATGAAATTTATGCCTTGATCCCGTGCTAAAACTTACACCCTAGCTTTAGAATGTCCGGATGAGTGTGCAGGGGCCTGGATCCAGTGAATATATAGTTCGAGGACACACTGGTAGAGTCAGCGGAAAATCCGGAGCCTTATCCACGCAACGTTCCTTATCAGATAAATCCATCACAACATTGACGTCTATCGGTCGTGATGACCCTACCACTGCTGAGGCTCAGCGTGCAGCAACTGTTCTTCGGATATTGCAAGGAACTCAGGAACTCCTAGATGAAAGCCCTTGGATCAGGAATATCTGGTTTCCCCGCGATGATGGGGTCATGACTTGGCCAAACTCTCCGCCTCTCATCTCTCAGCGAGCTGGTCCGAGCTTATCACATGCTTCTGGAGTTTCACCTAGTGGCAACCAGGGCCGTCACAATTTGAATTCCTCTCAGCAGGAAGCTGTCAACACCATGTCTTCTTGTATGGATTCACACCGTATCACCATCATCCAAGGACCTCCTGGGACAGGAAAGACTTCTGTTATTGCTGCTTTTGTTCAGTATGCTATTGAGGAAGGGGTGGATGGCATATGGCTAGTTGCACATTCAAATGTTGCTGTCAAAAATATTGCAGAGAAACTTATGGATGTGGGATTTCTTGATTGGAAACTTCTTGTTTCTAAAGACTTTCATTTTCAATGGTGTGTTTATTACCCATTCCTCTTTTTGTTTTTCTCATCTATCAGGGCTTATCTATCAGGCATGAACATATTTACACCAAAGTACAAGATAATGTTATTTGCTCAGAACGCTTTACTCAAATCTCCTCAAATGTCTTCAAAGATTGCAAAGTCATGCTTTGCACTTTGAGCATGCTTTCCAATCGACTTATTCATAAATTCACCTCAAAAATTCCTGTCAGGACACTTGTGGTTGATGAAGCCAGTCAAATTGAAGTTGGGGACTATGTTACAGTATTTTCAGACTTTCACAGCACACTTCGCAAAGCTATATTTATTGGAGATGATAAGCAGTGTATGTTTATTTTTTTCTTCTGGCCTATTTCTGCAGAATCACTAAGTTTTTATAGTACCTCCTTATGGCCAAGAGGATCTTCAAGACCTCCAAAGTATTTTTGAGATTGCACACCTCCGAAAATTTGCTCTATTTCTCAATACTCAATGTTAGTATTCTAGTTTATTTTAGCTTCTTGCCTCACTCTTCTGGGCTGTAGATCGAATGCCCCCTCAGATAGGCCATGTCATATCTGAAGCAGTGTATGACAAGCAGCTGTTGTCCAATCCACTCCACCCAATTACAGATAAGGTACTAGCATGCCGCTTTATTGATGTACCTGGCAGTGAAAAGAAAAATCAAAACACTGGCTCAGTTATGGTGTGCTCCATTGTTTCTCACTATTCTTAATATTGAGATAACTCATATTGGTAATTTAGAATCTTCAAGAATGTGAAGCTGTACTCAACCTAGCCTCTCAACTTCAGGGCCAACAGAAAGATTATCAAATTATTACACCCTATGAAGATCAGCGCAGTACTATTGAAGATCATATGAAAGACTCTCCAGGGTTGGATTGGGAGAATAAGTGTTTCAATGTTGACTCCTTCCAAGGTTGTGTAATTTTTATATTTTATATTGGCCACTGATCTTCTTTTTATTAGGCAATGAAAAAGACTACATCATCATAAGTCTTGTTCGCACACGAGAACTGGGCTTTCTCACCAACTTACGCCGGACAAATGTTATGCTTACACGTTGCAAGAAAGGAATGTTCATTGTTTCAAGCCGCAAGTTTCTTACTGGTGTGGGGTCAAGCACATTGGTAGGGACATTTGTGAAAAAGCTGGGCCCTGAAGTATGGCTGGACATGAAAGATGTTGAAGAGGGCAATTTTTAAGGTGAATGGCAAGTAGGCCATTACAAGGTGTTGTATGCTCTAACATGTAGAGGAAGAAAACTTGGAATAGGTTGCATATTCTGGAATGAATGCTCACTGGTTGGGCATTTGGCAAAGGGTTGAGATCTGTTCTTGGTTTCCTTCCTCTGTGTCAGAAGTATAGTTACAGTTAGTCCTTATATAGGATATTAAACAGTATTATTTTTGACATGTGGATAATCACAAGTGAGTAATGATATTGTGAGTAGTAAGGACCTCAGGAGCCAAACATAATGTCTGCATCTCATCTAAACTATGGGCAATAGCCTTCTTTAAGCTACTTGTTGAGGTATGAGGGGAAGAGAACTTGGACTCAATGCCAAACTTTATCATATCAGGAGCAGCAAGGTCTACACGAAATTCCATCAGTCTGGGGACTACAGACACCAAAACAAAGAACATACAGTTGATCCCATACCCATCATTATACATTGCTCCAAAGCTATGTTGTACAATGTGTTTAATGCATTGTATCAACTGAACATAGGTTATAACACACCCAGTACCCTTAAACAGGTGACCTGCACTTAACCCACTTGTACTGAGCTTCCACTGCTGACTTCTTTCAAATATGTCATCTGCAAAGAGGAGAGCATGTCCCCTATCTTGTGGCTGAAGCATCAGTCTCAACCCAAGAAGATGTCTATCAATTCCCCTTCCAGTGGCAGCTTCTCTGGTAAGACGGCGATGTGTCTCAACAGCATGTTGAAGAGTCAAGTACCTTGTTGATAGCTGCAACAATGTCTGAATCAGCAGTGTAAAATGATGGAGCCTATACCTACTGAGGAGCCAGGATCCATCATGGCAAGTACCCATGCCCTGCTATCGGTTGTCAATGTTCGAAGCGTCTCGGTCCTTCCGTGCTTGAACATACGGGTTAGAACTGTCTCGTATGTTGCCGTGAATTCACCCCGAGTTCTGTACCAAGCAAGTTGAAGGGCCATTTGAATGAATGCATCTGGTGCCAACTTGGCTGTCAATATGAAGATTGACAGTTAGAGCAACAAAGGGACAATGCATTGAAAACTCACCGACACCCTTGATCCAGTCAGTCCCATAACCCTCAAACCATAAAACACTGTCATCCGAATCATTGATAATGCTAAGTGCTCTAGCCTGAGCAATCACACCCTCCTCCTGAATTCTGTTATCCGTAATCCACTCTAATCTCTCCCATCCTCCTGAATCTTCCACACTTGAGCTTTTTTCAAAAGCCGCGATATCGACACCCTCCACAATGCCATATTCAGCCACAATGCTTGGAACTAGCGCATCACAAGGCGAATGCTCTCCTGTCGCACCAGCGCGAGTGGAAGGGTCGACAATGAGGGTAAAGGGTTTATCAAAGAATCGGTTCGCAAAGTTGAGGAAGTTGGAACGGATGGTGTGTAGATGGGAATCAAGATTCCGTTGTTTGAGATCGTCGCTACTGCGTTCAGAACCCAAGAAAGGTGATAATGTATACGTCGTATGATCAAGACTAAGACCCATGACCGACGCTAGCATTGCTCTGTGATTGCTTCTATTAGTCGGATGGATGGACAGGAAGTGGTCTAAATTCTATTGAATGATAGCAGGTCTGTTCTTTAGCGACTGAAACCGACTTGCCTTGGCCCAGCGATCACGGTCGTCCGCACTCAGGGCTCCGATGGGAAAGGCCGTTTCTCCTTTGGCAAGTCGCTGTTCTACGTCTAGAACGACTGCCTTAATGCGAGACTCAATCTCGTGTGGCTTCAACAATGCTGTAATCGAGGACGAGGGATCAGGTGGATGGTACACATCGACAGTGTAACACCAGTTGTGTATCATTAACAGAAGCTTGACGGTTTGCGGAGATAGGGGTGGAGGAGAAGAAAGTGCGTCGCAGTGAGGCTTTGGAACCCGTCCAATATTGAACATTTTAGATGTACTTTCACGGAGCCAGATGCCTGAAAGGTTGTTAGAATACAGAGCTCCAATATCATGAGAACAGAACAAGACACCTGTTCGTGTTGTGTCCGGATGAAGTTCCTGGCTGCAAAAAATGACTTTGCTGGTAGAAATTGGTATGGCAAACAACTTACTTGTGTAACCGTTCTTTGAAGTCTAGTATTCTATAAACTAACCATGCAGCCCTTCTCACTTGCCAATGAGTAATTCCAGCTCTATTGTCACTAGACTCTCCATCCATTGCGTTTAGAGGTATCATCTTGTCGTCGTGGAAGGCCAACCACCAGTTTGAGTTGACAAGCAACGGAGCTCTCCACTCAAGATAGGCTTTATTCAACCAAAAATTATCGTCAAGCCAATTATGCGGAGATATCCTATCAAGTGCTTGGTCATATTGAGTATAGAGAGAAAGGTGGAGTCGAATGCAGACGAACCGATCAAGCGTTCCTGTAACACCTGACCAATGCCGGATTCGAAGTCGTCCGTCAGTTTGCGGCGAAGCGCATAAGCGTCCTCAAACAAGAGATCACCCCGCAGTTCATCCTCTAAAAGTAAAGGCTCCAGGGAAGCAAGATATCGATCAAGTGTTTTGCGGAGGTCTGGAACAGGAAGGCGCGGAAGGGTTACCAGACTTTTAATATGACCGATGGAGTTACTTGCTAATCCTTTTTGCATCTGGGCTTGTCGGAAAGAACGTGCTACGCGACCCCAGAGCATCCAAGTTGTGCAATGAGAATTACTGGCAAGCCTTTTCAAGTTCGAGTTGAAAGTTTGACTGCACGTGATTTCATCTAATCTAATCTTCTTGTGCATCATCGTTGTTCTTTGTCCTTCGCTCTTGTGGAGGCTCCTGCCACTTCCTATGACAGTCCCTCCTCAGGTAACCCAATGGGTAGAAGAACGTTACAAAAGGCCACGAATTGATCCAGCATGCAACTTAGTTCTTCTGCAGTTTCGTAACTAATATTCTTTCTTTCAGGAATGGTTGCGTGATTGCTACGCATGGTTAACCACTGAAGGCGGACACAACCTGAGCACAAATCCTCAAGGATTACTAGATGAGGTCGAACACCAGATCCTCGAGTCGAGTTTCACGGAATCGATGCTTCCTGGCACTGGCCTTCCAGCACACTCTGCAGTTCCGACGACAACAATGACGCTCGAAGGCCTAGAAATACGCGTAGAAATTGTCTCAATAATGGAAATAGCGAGCAGCGCTTTCAATCTGAATCAGACTAGACTAGCGCGAGAAGAAAGAATGAAGGCTGGAGATGTGGACGATGAAGAAGGCGAAGGTGATATCGAGGTGGAGGGAGAAGGCCCAATGCCCAAGTATTCTCGAGGAATGCTCAAATTCCAGCTGACAGACGGAACAACGATGTTACCAGCAATCGAATATCGCCTTTTGCCTGACTTATCGCTCGAAAATACGCCTCTCGGCTACAAGGTTGTTTACTTTTAACAACGCATGTCATGACCTAATCTGCATGCGCTTTTAGATGCTCCTAAAGAACATATCAATTCGTCGAGGGGTTGCATTTCTCGAACCAAAATGCGTAACTTTGTTGGGTCACAAGACCGCAGAACGCGAAGAGAATCGCCTTGCCGATTTTGCAAAGGGGCTGCGTTTTCGTATGGGGTGAACATATATTGTTTAAACCGAATTGTGTTGTTAATGGGGGTCATTACGCCATAGATTACCTGAACCTGCAGGCACACAAGACAAGACGGGATCCGCAAATGTGCCGCAACCCGCCTTGAATAACCAAGCTCAACCTTACGTTCCGGAAGTCCGATCTCCTCTCAGGGACATTTCTCCACCCCCTCCCCCTCCACACACTATGAACGACGACGAAGACCTCGAACCGCGACGAAGACGAGTTCCGAATCGCAAGACTGATGCTATTCCAAGTCAAGGATCCTCAACCACCAAATCAGACGCGACCAGCATTTCGCCTTACTTCTCGATGACTGGCGCATCAAAAGTAGGCCCGCAATCGATGGCTAAACGAGCTAATGATGGCCTAGGAACAACAAATATTGACCTACTTTTATCACCCAAGAGGCGCGGAATTCAAAGAGCATTCCTCATCACTTCACCCCCTCCATCGGCAGGTCCGGAGGATGACGATTTCTGGGCCAGTGATAATGTGGGCCCGGTGAATGATAACACACGGGTGTCTTGCGATAAACAGGTTGAGAAAGGGAAGGGAAAGGGGAAAGAAAAGGCGACAAACCACGGAGAAGATTTGGACGACTTCGAAGATGACAGTATGGACTTTGATCCAAAGTTTTTGGAAGGACTTGACACAATAGAAAAAGAAGCGTACAATCGGATAACAGCACCTCCGTCTTCAGCCTTACTCTCCACCTCAGGGTCAAGTGACAAATCATGCTCTTCAAGAGTAACCCTACCAAGTACAGGTATAAGTGCCATTCAGACGACTGAGGTTATTACCATCGAGGACGACGACGACGGAGATGCGGAAGATAAGGAAAATGTACCCGTCCCCACGAGACATGTGAGGAGGCGGACAGGAGCCAATGGGAGGGGCGGGCTAGGTGCTCGTGCGTTAAGCGGAAGTCAGGCAAGGGACCCTGGAAGACCTACAATATTGGCGAAAACGGCTTCGGCAGTGATTGACCTTTCGGATTCAGAATAAACTTTCCTCTTTGTTGTAATGAAAAAAGGATGTGACGAAGCTATGTCATCACTTGCATATAGGATGGGAAGTCGTCTACTTGGTATTTTCCAGGAGGATTCTTGCACCTAAGAGCTAATATTAGAGCCATCTTGATTTAATTTGATACTTAACGATTGGGGAAACAATTTAACGTTTTGCGCGATGGTAACAAGAACAAGTGTTACGCGGCGAAAGAAGGCTGAAAAGAGGCTGAAAATGCTGCGTACATACATTCCATAAAGAGGAGACATTCATCCGAGAATGGCTACTTTAGCTTTCTTCTTTTTCTTCGTATCTTTGGAGAATGATCGCCAACTGTCTACGCGCTGTTCCCTGTTGTCTATTTTGCGACAAGCTCAGAATGCATCGACACACGGAAGAAGATGAAAGGGCACCTTCCCAATGTTTATCCTCCTCAGCTTTCCGTTTCTTAGTAGCTACTTCTTCGTCCTTCTTCCTCGCCTCCAACCCCTCGTTTGCTAGATTCATCTTTATTGCCCTAATTGGCATCATTCAGTCAGTAGTTCGAGGTAGCTACAGGAGATGGACTCACTTTCTCCGTCTGACTTCCTCGTCGATTAAAAGTTCTTTGGACTGTGCTCTTAATAGGCTCTTGAATGATGGGTTCAAACTCTTTAGCTGATGATCAGAATCGGGCGTAGATGTAGGAAGGTTGAGGCCTTTGAGGACAAGAGAACGAGCTTGGCTGATGACAGCATCCAGCTCTTCACGCTTGTCTTTGTTTGAAAGCTCTGACTCAGCCTTGAGGAGGGATGGGGTCAATAACCAGGGATTAGCCATATAACTTACCTTCTTAAGAAGGTCAAAAGCCTCTGGCGCGCGTGGGTGAGGCGTTTTGTCAGGATGGATGACTAGTTTCATACATTGTCAGACCAATGCCAGTAGAGAGACTTGTAACGCACAGAGTGACAGCTGTTTGTATCGACGCTTAATCTCCTCCGCAGCAGCAGTTTCTTCTATGTCTATGATATCGTATGGACTGAGCCGTGCATATTCAGACAATAGGATTATGGAGCCAAAGAGACCAAACACGTACTTAAGTTTGAATGCCTTGAGAATTCTATCCACTTCAAGTTCACGTTGGAGGGCAGATGCCTCGCGGCTGAGGAGTTTCTCCAATTCAATATCTGTAGATAGTGATGGCGTCGACGATCCAAAGCCTGCCGCGGTCTTTGACGACGACGACGGTTCCGAAGACATGTTGACAATAGTAGACGAAACGCTCGGTTCAATACTTACTATCTGCCGTGTAAGTACTTATTAAAGAAAACATGTGTCACGCCAGTACTACATCACTGGCGCGGTGTGACTCGGACGACTACTGAGCCCGCCGTGATGCTCTTTCTTCGCTCAATATTCAAAGTACGCTTAGGCAGTTCACAAACATCTGTACGTACTTCATCCCTTCTTTCTTCGAAAGATCTGGAAACGCTGTAGTTCATCCTGTGTTACGCCACATCCCATCCGCGTCGCGGTCCTTTTACATTACTATGCAGCACGCGCCAATGGCACAAAATCTCGACAGGAAGTCAATTTCCAAAGATGCCCTCAAATAAATCCCGAGATAAAATACACGCCGCAAAGAACAGGGCATTATTAATGTATACCTCCGCAGTAGTAGGTCCAGTGCTACTTTCGCGTAAATGCATCTCACAGCATCACATCACCTTGATTGGGTAGGTAGTCGTAGCACTGGGTGCAAGTTACGCTGCTGTTCCCCTTTACAGGATGTTTTGTGCCGCCACGGGATTCGCTGGAACGCCCAAAGTTGGGACAGGTCGATTTGACCCGGAACGGCTCACTCCAGTCGAAGACGCCCGTCGAATTAAAGTTCACTTCAATGCGGACAAGTCTGAGCAACTGCCCTGGAAATTCACGCCGCAGCAGAAGTTCGTCAATGTTCTTCCTGGGGAAACAAGCCTCGCATTCTACACAGCAAAGAATAATTCGAAGCAGGATATCATTGGCATTGCTACTTATAACGTCACCCCAGATCGAGTGCGATACATGTTTATTGGACGGTCATGTGAAATGCTAATAGACAAACATCCAGGTTGCTCCCTACTTCTCTAAGGTGGAGTGCTTCTGTTTCGAGGAACAAAAACTGCTTGCTGGAGAAGAAGTTGACATGCCCTTGTTGTTCTTCATCGATAAAGACATGCTCGATGATCCAAGTTGCCGAAATGTCGAAGACATTGTCCTATCGTACACATTTTTCCGGTAAGAATTACAGCGAGTCTCAACGAAATGGTCTTGTTGATTACATGATAGGGCAAGACGAAACAAGCAAGGCCAGCTGGAGCCTGATGCAACCGAGAGTGTGGTACAAGCTTCCCTGGGGTTTGGAAAGTATGAAAATGCACCTAGAGCTGAAGTCCGTAATACGGCGGCGTCTTTCGAACATACTAGTACACCTTAGCTTGGTACAACGTACCAGCTGCGATAGGAGGCGCTGCCTACTCTCGCGACCCAACGTGATGATGGTATGATTATAAGTCCACGTCGGGAAGCCGTCTTCACCCTGCCTCAGTCTGGAAGTACTGAGTCCAGTGACACGATCAAACGGCGAGGCCTGCAGAATTCACATGTTCATCGGCAGCAACGCAAGCACCTTTGAAGGCGGGTTTGGGCTTTGGCCTAGGCCGCAGACGTGCCACGACAACAGGATCAGCTGGTATATCTGGATGTCCTTCCTCACACCTTGCCGGGAATTCATCTTCGTCCCTATCTTCGTCACTGAAGGTTGCTTTGGAATTTTTTCGTGAGGAAGAGCTGTGTGCTCCTTGGCGTCCTCTGCGACCACGTCGTGATCCTCCAAATGTACTTGCCCGTGTTTTTCCTTTACCCCTTGTGGCCGACTTCTTTCTTTTGTTCGTCGGGCCAGCTTCATCCCCACTTGCAGATTCTGAGCGTGAATGGGATGTAGTCGTTGGAGTTGGTGATGCAGAATCCCTCTTTCGTTTGTTACGAAAGTCGTTGATGACTTGTTGAAGCCGTTTGCTAGCATATGCTTTACGATTGCGGGGCGCATAGGTTCCAGCCCCAGCGGTTACGTCGAAAAAAGAGTTTAGATCGCTTTGTTTATTTACTGCCGCTGCCTACGCAACCGCACTGTCAAAAGGAATCGATCACCATTAGCCACTGGTGCGCATACCTGGTTCCGTTTGTTCAATTTGCGGATGATGGGCAATAAAATCTCGTCCACTTTCCCCTGACCCCAGCCTAATTCCTCCTGAAAAAATCTTAGGAAACGCAACTCAGACCCAATAGCAATCAGAACTATATTTACATACCCACGAAGGGCGTCGAGGTCGGGTGATCCCCATTTGAACGGTTCTTCCGAGCTATCCACCGCCGGATGGTAGTAGGCATCTCTCTGCTAGCTGTCAACAATAGTTCCGCCAAGAAAGTGAGACGACTAACTACTGCTGGATTTGGCCATTCATTCGTTAAGTAAAGGTCTTTAAATTTCTTCTTCTGTGAATGAGATGTGAGTTACTTTATATGAAGTCAATAATCTTAGCTCACAAATTGTCTCCGAAACTTGGAGGTGCAATCCTCCTCTTTATCTTTTCCAGTTTGAACTCGCAACCACCAGTCCTTGAACTTATGCAGACCGTCTTCTCCAGGGAATTCCTTTAAAAGTTCCATGGCGACTACGGGTCCGACACCAGGAAGACCATCAACATAATCACTGCCGAGAAGGTATGCGAGTCGGATAAGCGTTCCTCTGTCTAGTCCAAGTTCTCGAGAAAGATCTCTAGAAAAGAAGCATTCGACTGTCTTCGACTGGTTGAACATGTTCTTGAACACACAGTCAGCGCCGAAAAGGAAGACGTCCGAATCGTCTGTGATTACGCCATCTACAAGCCCAAGGGAGACCAGTTCAGCGCATTGTGCTTCTGCCTCCATAGGTGCTGTAATATATGGAATGCCAAAAAGACGCAGCATGGTCTATGTATTAAACATTGAGATGGATGGATGCGAAGAATGATGAGTGATTCCAACTTACCATGATCTGCGATATCATCTGCTGTGTAATGTCTTCAGAGTCACGCAAGGCCACTTTCTTCTGTTGATTCAAGGACTTGATTTCATCATCAATTTCACGTCGTACATCGTCAATATTCTTTCCCTTGACTTGAGATATGAAGCGCGCATATTCCCCTTCTTCAGTCTGAGGGTCCATCTCCTGAGTAGCATCCCAAGAGTCATACGCAGGCGATGGAGATCGCGGAGAACCGATATCAGATGGTTGCCTGAATGGAGAGGGCGACCTACAAGAGTCATCTCGTTCCCCTTCGTCAAACCTTTGCATACGTGAGGGGCCTGCAGTAGGTGGTGGGTCATCAGTAATCAGCAAAGAGGATGGACTGTGCATTATTGGGGAAGGTATCTTATTGAGCTTGTTTGGAGGTCGGGAGATGTCGACATCGCGCCCAAAAAAAAAATCTTCCATATCTGAATCTGAATCCGCGACAATCCGCGCATGAGGAGTATCAACTTCATCTATGACAGATGAAGAAAAACCAGTAACCTGCTCCAGCTCCTCATCAGAATTTGACAAGGTGTCAACATCAGGTGCATGCTCTGATGCAAGCGTATGCTTTAAAGTAGGGGGCTTGGGTGTATCTTGAGTGGCTGTCGCATCACCTTGCTCTCTTTGTGACAACAAAGCGGTGCTGGGAGGCTGAGGGGATGGAGATAGAAGGACGGGTCGCCCAAAAGTCGGTGGTAATGAATAATGGTTTGGTCGTGATAGCCCAGCCCCCGCAATGGATAAAGCTGTTTCTAGTCGTGTTGGCGTCAAGAATAAGTCCTCTTTCTCGGGCGATCGATTGGATGGTGCCGAATGAGTTGGGTAATGAGTCGTATGTGCGTCTTTTGAGGAGGTTTTCGACAGAGCATGAGCACTCTCAGCGTGAGATGGATTTGCGCGCTGTTTTTGGTCAAACGAATCTTGGACGGCAAATGCAAGCTCTTCGTCATCCGCCAAGTATTGAAGCATATTACCATTTATAGGGAACTCGCCCTCATTCTCATCAAGATCGAACAACGGTATAGACTTCTCGTTCTGGAAATTCGTGTTCTGAAAACTCTTTGTCGTAGACTGAAGTTGCTTCTGTACTCGATTTCCAATAGCGGAGAGAGCCATGTGAGCCTGATATTCACGAAGATCAGGATCGGGTGCGATTTGCACAGGTCTGAAGTGTACCTGTTAATTAAGCACGACTTCTACACGTATACAATACACGTACATGGAGACCTCTTCCATTTCTCCATCGCTGGCTTCCTCGTTCATATCCTTGCTGTCTTCCTCTTGGTCAATCTCAATGGGTTTTTGGCGCGTTCCATCATCTCGAATTCCCAATATCCATCCCCCACTCTCACCTTCATTCTTAATAAGAACATACTCCTTGTTCCGTTCGCTGGCGACACGAACTGGAATTGATATATGCGCACTTCCAATGCTGTCAGTAGTTATCAAGAGTTGCTGCGTCAATGAATTCCTTTGGCGAAGATTCTGAATCTGTTGCTTGGAAAAATCCAAAGGTGTATGCGCATTTCTAAGCATGTTCTGTAGTCGTGCGTACGAGGTCTGCCGCGATTTGAGCCGTAGATCTCCGACTATCTCGTATTGCACTTCTGTGGGAAGTTCGCGGAACGCAGGAGAAGTGACATCAAAATCGTCAGGGCGCATGTCTTCAATGAACGTTCGCAATTCCTCTTCTGTCGCAAGCCGTGGATCTGGAGCTGCCGACCTTGTAGCCTTCGCAATTTCCTCTTCTAAATTCACAGCCGGAAGGTGGTATGGATCATGATCATAGAATCTGCTCTTTTTCTTCGACGAAGATGATGGCTCAGAGACCACTTGCCTCAATGGTGTTTTAGGTAAGGAGGAGTCGATATCTTCGAGATACACTGTACTATCATCAAGGGCAGGCACTCCACCCTTTCCTGTTCTGTGGCGGTATAATTCCGGTCAGACGCACAGATACTTCTCCGCGTTATAGTCGACTCACTTGGAATCAGCATGACTGAGAGCTTGACGTCTCATTTGAGCAGCAAGCAGCTTTTCAGCCAACTTTGCGTGACTAACAGCGGCGCCGCTCTTCTTCTCTTTACGGTCTCGCTGCAAACGGTATTGAGTTCTCAGAATATAAGTGATGTATAATATTACCTCACCAAGGTAGTCCGTTTTAACACAGGGGCCCCGCCGTCAAAGACAAAGACGGGTTTGATGCCATAGAACAATAACTTGGATATACGACGTAAAAAACCCAAGACATGCCCATTCACCAATGCACGACCTTCCCTATCCCTCATTGTGGCTTGGAATTGGTAAATCCAGATGCTTGAATCGATAGCCATGGCTTTTCCTTCAACATTCTCGAGTCTGTAGAATAGAGACATTGAGTGAAGACCCTGGCAACAAGATTAACATACAAGGTTGGTCGTCCTACTGGCGTCAGTAGACTCCATAACGACTTCACACCCATCGTTTGACAATACCATGAACGGTGAAGCAGGCTATGTCACCGTGACAGTGGTTATTGATCATTTTACGTAACCAATTGAATGACATTGACTAGTCAGCCCACTGCAGAGTTCTCAACATAACACCATGCGGTGTCCATGGGAGTGCATGTATGCTTAAATAAACAAGGAGTGAAGTAGACATGTAGGGTGAATACAGTATGCAAGGATTGAGTCGAAGAAGAAAGTACTACCAAAGTGGTCCAAGAAATTGCGGAAGACGGAACGAACTGCCTGTATGCAAGGTGATCAAGCCTTTGGAGTGGCTGGTCTAGAGGATGTGCGGCCATCCGCAGGACGCGCCAGCGGAGATCCACGCGGCGAACTGTTGTGTGACGAGATTTGGCCTGGTCCTGCACCAGGGGGCGCAAGACCAGAATCGTTCATGGTAGGGGGAGACGCATTCATATTGGGAGGGAATCTCGGGTCGAATGCCGACATACCAGTCATTTGCATCCCAAGCGGAGCCATCTGAGGTGCACCCATCATGGGCATTCCCATCATAGACATGCGTGGATCGAAACCTGACATGTTTCCACCCGTCATCGCAGGATTGGCAGGAGGTTGAACTCCATTACCACCATCCCCACCGACCTGCGAACCGGCAACGGAAAATGCCATCATGGCCTGTTGATACGCCTGAGCCGCATGTTGCGCGGCGAACATATGTTGGGGGTTGTAGCCCGTCATCATTGCCGGGAAGCCCATCTGCCCAGTCAACATTGGTGCCATACCCCCACCAGTCATCATAGGGGCCATTGCCCCTCCAGTCATCATCGGGTTCCCTCCAGTCATCATCGGATTTCCGCCAGTCATCATCGGGTTCATACCCATCATTGGGTTCATCATCATCATAGGGTTCATCATGTTGTATCCAGGGTACTGACCACCGTACATGGAACCTCCCTGCTGCATCTGGTCGAGCTGTTGTCGCTGATGTTCATCAAACCGGCGCTGTCTCTCCTCCGCAAGACGTTTTTCGCGTTCACGTTCGGTTAGAGCAGCACCAACACCTCCTTCACGCTTTCGGTCTCGCTCGTGAGCTGTGATGGCACCCAGCAAACCCATCTGGGGAGGAGGAGGTTTATTCGGGACATTGATAAGTGATGCACCCGTCTCACGAGCGAGCTCCTCCTGTCGTTTAGCCGACCGATCTTGCTTGTCCTGTATTCCAGCAGAGAGTAGGCCCTGTGGTGTGAAAGCTTTGGTCATGGTTTCGGCGGGTTCAAGCTGAACGAAAGTGTCTCGAGCAGGAGCCTCGTTAGGTACAACAGTACGACCAGGATCAAGAACTTGGCTCCACATATTTTGACGGGCAGCACCGGGTTGGGGGACCTCTGCCTGCGTACGTATTTGCGTACCGTCAAAGTAGCCACGCTTTCCGGCGTCCATGAATTGTTCGGTTGCCATACGTCGTGGGGGTGGATTGTGTTCGTCCGCTGCAGAAGGGTATGTTAAAAGAGGCAGGCGCAACTATACATTCGAACTTACGGTAGTTATGATTTCCTGGTGGCTGAGGCAATGTGCGTGGAGGGCGAGTGTGTGGGTATGCGTCTATGCTTGATCCTCCAGGTTGTGCGTGACCTTGAACAGATCGCTGGGCAGGATTCATCGGTACCCCAGATTTGGCTGTGGGCTGCTTGTTCGATAGAGAGGGATCGGTGTCCGAATCCACGTCATCATCTTCCTCCTCATCCTCCTCTTCGTCATCCTCCTCATCACTGCTCTCGTTCCAAGCGCCAGCTACCCTAGACTTTCTTTTACTACCATTTACCCTTCCTGGTTTATGTGTCGCAGCATGGTGTGCAGCTTGCTGAGCTTGAACCTTAGCCTTTCGCTCGGCAGCCTGTTTTGATGGTGCGAAAGACGACTTGTACTGTGCTTCAGGCTCTTGAATGACAAGCTTAGCAGGAGGAGGCGACGGCGCTTTGTTCCGAACATTCAGTGGTTCCACTGTAGGTTGTGTCGGAGATGCGGGACTTTCGTGTGCAACATCCAAGTATGACAGGGCAGCTAGAGCGTCTAAATTTGGGTCCTCGGATGAGATAGGAGGACGAGCTTGTGGTTGATTCATCTGATCGTGTCTAGTGTCGGAGTGGTCTTCGCTTTGTGAGTTTTCTTCTTCAGTGACTGGCTGAGAAGAAGAAATTCCCTCGCCATTAATAAACGACCGCGTTGCTTGTTCGCGTGCCCCTGACGGCTTACGTCCTAACCCTGGACGCGAGGTTGGGCTTACCCGATCAGTTGGTGTGGGTAAATCCATAGCCGAGACAGCGGAAGTTGAACTTCGCTCAAGAAACGCCATTGGGGTATGATTTTGACGGACCGGAGGCGATTTATTACCACTACTTGGGCTTGGATATGTAGATGGGGAGGACTGCGAGTATGCGGAACTTTCGTCATCCTGTTCGGCAATGGATGTAGGCACGCCGGCTTGGTTCTGATCATTACTATTTCCACCACCAAGTTGTTGCATGTAATAGAGGGCGCCAGCCTCGTCGAATATATTAGCGGATCCTTCCGTTGAAAGAAGGGATGAAGGGGACTGGGTAACTGGTGGTTCAGTAGCAGTAACAGGAAGGTGCACAGCGGGGTGCTGAGGCACGTTGGGTGAGCCTAAAAATCGCGGCGTAATAACGCCTCCTACAGCCTCTGCATTCGCAGGCCGAGGCGAATACGGGGATGTAAGGATGGATGCGTGGTCTGACACCTGTGTATCAAGCGCATCATCACGAATTGAATGGGGAGAAGTCAAAATGGATGTTGACGGAGACTTGGGTCTGTTCGTCCTGGCTTCCGATGTTTCCGATGGGGACATTTGTATGATAGGTGCACTCACAGTGCCGACGCTTTCCACTCGAGGAAGCGTAGGGCTTATTGGATCCCGCGAAATTCGGTCACTTCTTGAAGAATCAAAACTCGGGCGCGTCGTGGCAATGTTAACAGCATTGCTGCTAGCAGATGGCTGGTCTGCTAACGGACGTGGGCTTACTGGAGGCGGACTTGAGGATATCGGGCCATCAAGTATTGAACTCCCGTCTTTTTCAGGAACAGGAGGTTTTTGCTCATGCCCAGACAATGCAGGACCAAGAGAGCCCGACGCACCTGTCGAACCCCGCCCATTCGTATAACCACTATTACTGTGTTCGGTGATAGGCGTGAGTTGCTTTTTCTCTTGCTGTGGAGGCGACGCAGGTCCGCCGAATCTGAGGGGAGGAAGCTGCGGGCTTGTCGATAGTCCTGCTGTTGTAACGAGGGTTGTGTCCGTACTTGATGAGTTGAGGTTATAGCCTCCGATGGGAGGAAGTGACGGAGGTTGATCTGATGAAATCCTTGGAGGTTGTAACGGATCCTGTCCACGCATGCGAGCAACAAGGATGGCAATAAGAGAAAACCTGATAGCAGAAGTACGGTCATCCCTGATGTCGAGTTGTTCTGCAAGCTCTCGTTCAAGGAAGAGAAGCTAGGACCATGTAAGGTCTCAATAGGAGATACAAAGCGAATAAGCACGTACGTCTTTGTTCGGACCAACCGGGTATGCAAACATGAGGGAGATGGTATCACGAGGATCCCACGTCCATTGTTCAGGACGTCCATACAATTCAAATGCATCATGCAGAGCTATCATAGACATTAAAAAAGGCACGAAGACACGGATGACTTCAGACCCACCAACAATCCACTTGAGCATCTCTGCTGATTCGCTCAAGCCTCCCTCACGTTCCGGCATCATCAACATCCATCCTTCCCGAGACTTGATGGCCCCAGCAGCCTCTTCACCTCCAAACAAGCCTTCCATCTTTATCAACGTACTCCTGCTGATCAACTCAGGCCGCTCTGGGTAGACGGCAAATGCTTGGGTTACATTATGCACCATCAAGAACGGTTTCTTCTTGTCTTTTGGTTTGTTGGACGTGTACATAACGATGGAAGGTTTTGAGGGAGCCGAGAACTGCTGGGTAGCTGTGGAATCCCACGAAAAAAGGGTTGACATACGCTTCTTCTTGGTGAGGGTGTTGGAGGTATGGGGTATTCCACTGCTGGATGAGGGCCCGTCAGCCTGGCCAGCAGCTTCAGTGCCGGCGGTGACAATCATCCACGTGCGCTTCCAATCGGTTTGTCCCGCGATGCGAATGCGGACCCACCCTTCCATGCGCCCACGGACGAGAGTTGTTGGAACCTCTCGAACTGAAAATCCAACCAAGGTTTATCAGATCAGACCATAGATTATGGAATGTGGTTACCGTTGAGTGTTATCCTTATCAAATGAGCGGTGTAGACCTCCTCCAAACGCGACTTTTCCCAAGCAGACAGCCTCAACGCTGCAGCCCATGATCTAAGAGATGCTTCACTTGGACATGAGAAGATTAGCAGGTTCGATCCTGCCGTATTTAGAGTAAAAATGTTTGTGTATCTCTTCGCTGGCGTAGATTCGGTGGGGGGGACCACCATGGCTTGAAGGACTTGGACGAACTAGGGCAGAATCAAAATGCGATCGAGACCATTGGAAAATGAGAGGACTCACCGCATCGGTCACATTCACATAAGAAGGGGGAACTTCTTTTCCCTGTTTGCTCGCTTCCTGTACTTGCTTCATATCCCAGACGCTGAGAGTCGTTCCACCCAGCTGCGCCCAAACTTCACACCACCCCCCACCCTTATGGGGCTCCTGACCATCCGGCTGACGCTCAATGCGACGGGTAAGAGGACCAGAAAGGTAGATCTTGTGTGCGTGAGCCGCGTTAAGCTGCACAACGGAGCGAATTTCAGGGTGAAGAGGTGGAGGTTGGGAGGGCTGTGGTGTCGGCAGCGATTGAGGACTTGAGGATGCTTGCGTTGAGGGATTGCGTGCAAGTGGGGATTGAACAGAGGGTGTTCGTGCCATCTGCTGCTGTTGCGCAGGGTACGACAGCTGTTGTTGGTGTAAGGATGGTGACTGTTGTGGAGAGGGTGTGTTATGGGCTGATGGAGGACTTGCGGTTGCCGCTGGAGGAGAATTCATAGTGCGGGGAGATAGATACTGATCCGGAGGACTGGCACTACCCTCCTTAGAAACCATTGAAATAGTGCGATGACGGATACTGTTTGAAGGTTGTTTGGAGAGAAATGAGAAGAAGGATGAAGAACGAGAATGGGTCTGAGTGGAAAGGACTGGTCTTGGCTGAGGCGACTGCGTTATAATGGGCGCCATCTGAAAGCACTACTAGAGGCTGGCCTGAGTGTCCTCGCTGTTGCTGGCGACTCTCCACGTGTCCTTTTCTCACCACTCGATGACGCGCAGAGCGATATGACAGCTTCACTCAATCTCAACGGAATTATGTAGTACGTGCCTGGCGACACAACAGTTTCGCTCCTTCGAGAATAGACAAAAGCGGCAACACACCTACAACATATGTTACCCAAAGACTTGAGATCTTAAGCTTCATTTAACATATGTGCTTGTCACAACCCGAAATGCTTGGGCCCCACGTCAATATGCATCAGTTCGTTGCTATACTGGCCCTGGCCCTAGTTTGATCACCGTTCATAACCGTGTGTATTTTGCTCAGGTATAATGTGTAAGTAATTCGGCCCGTTCAGTGCATTTACATAGACATTCACGGCAGCGACAGTAAAAGTCCCTGCTTGGGAAAGTACTTATCTATAATACTTCCGATAGCAGCGTTTTGATTAAGACTCTTCATTCTCTTCAACGCGAGCCTACCACAATGGGTCACGATCCAACGAGATACGGGTCAAATCAATTGTTACAGACCTTATTCTCCTGTATCCCACCCAGCTCCGTCACTAACCCAGAGTACGGGTACTCTCGACGGACAGCAGGTGCATCAGGCGTAAACACCTCTTTGACTAGATATCCAAAGCCTACAAAGCCAGCAACAGCGATGGAGAGTTGTGCGAGGGCTTTGTATGGCGACAGAGGGGGGATATCAGGTCCCCACATGGACAGAACTTCGTCTTGTTCATGTAACTGATGCATGAGGCTGTCACTAAGAGACTTCAGGATGGAAGCAAAGTATATGACATACCGTATCCCCGAAATTGCGCCTCATGAGTGGGTCCTGCCATCCATAGGCTGGGAGATGTTGTCTGGAAACCCACGGTAGCTGGGGATAGCCGTTTAACTGAGGATCCGGTTCCTCCATCGGGTGGGTTGGGGGAGTAGCATATTGTCGCAAATGTGTTGCAGCGGATTGCGGCGACCGTCTGCTAGCTACGCCTATGGCGCGACGCAGAGCAATGGTGGACATGTTCAGAGAGGATTGATATCCGGCAGCAGAATGAATCCGAAATTGGATCGGATGCAAAACTCAAAAATTCCTTACTGAGTAATTGCTAGTACCTTACTCCAAAGCGCTATGATGATAGCTTCACACGAACAACAAACCCTGCTTCTCCTAAATCTTCCAGAACGCTCCGGCGGCCATCATGAGAGGTACAAAACTAAATTTCAGAGATCTCAAGATTCATTCGGCCAAATTCCCCTACCTTAATTTTGTTGCTTCCTTCTCTTGTTCTTTAGCATAGTCCTCCCTATCCTGAGTCCTACTCATGACTTTCACTACTCCCGAGAAAAATGTCGAAGCTGTCTTGATGAAAGTCAGGACATTTCGACGTAAGCCAGGAGATATCACATACCCGGTCAAGCACTCCAACAGTATGTCAAACTTGTAAGTCGCGCTCCTTCAAATATGCCCCGTATTCTCTTACTATATATCTTGGACAGTGATATCTGGGACAACATGTTCTTCAATACGTGTTGTCGGGGTCTGACAATGCATCAGTTTGATAAACCCCCTTCGAAGGTCCTCGACCTAGGATGTGGCAGTGGCTTCTGGGCCATACAAGCAGCTAAGCAATGGACGGTCAGCGTCACGTCCGACTAGCCCTTTCCATGACTTATATGTCTTAACAGTCGAGCTCTATCGTAGGATATGACTGCAGAACCATACAACCGAACCTACACGCCTTCGAGCAACATGAAGACATTGCCCGTCGCGTCAGATGGGTACATGGTAACCTGTCCGTACTCTTTCTCAGTTATTCAGCCTCACCTCTCACCACCACTTGACCTTCAAGGCTAGAAGGTCTTCCATTTCCTTCTCTCTATTTTGATTTTGTTCGAATAGCTGGTATTGGACTCGGAGTGCCAGAAGATGAAGTGAGTCCTCCTTTCGCATGTATGTACTGAATTTATCTTACAAGAATTCTAGTGGCAATATGTTCTCGAGGTCCGATTCGCTTTCCTAATCGTTCCAGCCCGTCACCTGAACTAACCCTTACAGGATATTGCCCGCGTGATGCAATCCGGGGCCATCATTGAGGTTAGTGCAAGATTAGAAGTTGCTGCGGTGCCTTGACCTTTGTCTCTTCAGATTATGGAAGAGGACCCTATTTTTCCTTGCGCGTCACCCCCTCCACCATTTCTAGCTCAGCTTCGGCCGCCGCCCACTAGACTTGAATTACCGTGGACCTGGCAGGATACCCTCGCCGGCCCTTGCTCAGACAGCTCTTTGACTTTGCTATCAGATCCCCGGTCTATGTCTGATGACAGAATAGACCTGTTGTCGTCCAAGTCTACTAATTCTTTGAAACCCGTCACACCCTCCGCTAGTCCAAGATCCCCGGTCGGAACGCTTCCTTCATGCCTCCAACAAACACCGCGTTTGCCCTCAGTACCAGAGGTGGACCTCATCGCAGATCCTCGTGACCACGCAAAACTGAAAGCTGCTTGGGAGGCCATGCTTGCAAGTCGATTCCTCGCCACGAAGCTCCTTGCGGTTCTTCCATTCTACCTTTCATCGATATTCATTGACATTCAAGTACAACCTCCACTGAAAGTGCGACTTCCACCCAACTCTGGCCAGCCATCCGCACAGAGGCGATCTGCAGATTCTATGTCCTCCGATCATAGTTCATCAGGTTTCTTTCGCCGGGGTTGCTCAATTTCATCAGGCAAGTGCTCAGGTTTTTCGATGGAGTCGACACATGTGTCTTGCGCGACTATGCACTTGGCAAGAATCGTGGAAACAATCAAAGGCTGCAAAGAGGCTATCTGGGAAGAGTACGAAAAACTTTATTCTGCAGATGCTATGCCTGCGGTCACACGTACGGCACGCCCGGAAAGTGCAGCCGCCCAATCTGCAAAACCTTCGGCCCGTGAGACCTTTGAATCCGAATGGTCCATCTGGGAGAAGTACGCTCAGTTACCTTCCCTGTCATACATGCTGACATAAATTTAACAACAGCGATATGGCAGACCGTATTGCCATGCGAGAATCGATGCTGTCCAAATTGGCCTGGCATGAACCGCCTGGAGAACGCCCCGACTGGCGCGTGTGGCGATCCACGCTCGTCGACGCATCGGATCGGCATGACTCGGGATCCTCGTATTCTTCTGACTCTGCAGAACAGTCAGATTTTTGCAGATCAATAACTGGCTTCGTGGGATATAAACCTTGACTGGCTTTACCCCGAACGCTCGTCGCTCTATTTGCGCTATCTTTGTAATATTTGCTTTCGAATTTATCCCTCAATTTATCCGCTGTCGTCGCATCCATTGTTTCCAGAACGGGTGCATTTCTCTTATGCTGTACTTAGAGGTCCAATACCATATCCATTAGATTTACATTACTACAGGCAGTCTACAAATTGATCAACTTGAAGTTCTTTCAGAATTTCTCCAAGACGCTGAAAAGATGCATCTATTGATCAGCAAATGTAATCCAAAAAGGAAATTACGCTTCAGTTGACTCAGTATTCATCCAGTCGCCATCTACGCCAACTACCCACCGAAACTGAGAAATATACAACCATGGCTGACTCTGACAATCCCTCCGCCCCAGCGATCGAGGAGAAAAAGCCTGTTTCTACGGCCGAGGCTGATCTCACGAAATACAAAGTGAGCATCAACGGAAGTTCAAACGAGAAAAAAATATTGACAGATTAAAATAATTAGACTGCGGCGGACATTGTTCATCAAGTCACAAAACAGCTCATTGAGCAATGTGTCGAAGGAGCCAAAGTCATCGATCTCTGTATTGAAGGTGACAAGCTCATCGAGCAGGGCACAGGAGCAGTTTACAACAAATCAGTGAAGGGGGTCAAGGTGAACAAAGGTGTGTTATCATCGTCTACGTTTTGGGTGGTCCTGATTGAGCAAATATCTTCCCCAGGGCTCGCTTTTCCCACTAGCATCTCCGTCAATAATGCTGTGGCACACTTCTCCCCGCTAGCGTGCGATGGTCCACGATCTAGTCATGTTCTGACGTATTGACATATTTTCACAGTTCCGACTCTCAGTCTTCACAATTCCTTGCCAAAGATGACGTAGTTAAAATTCAGCTAGGCGCTCAGATCGACGGTTTTGCCGCTATAAGTGCTGAAACAATCGTCATCGGAGCGACTGCAGAAAATCCTGTGACAGGTAGACGCGCAGACGTGCTCAAGGCCGCATGGCATGCGGCGGAAATCGCAATGCGAACAATCAAGGTGGGAAACAGGAACTGGGCGGTCACGGAAGTCGTGAATCGCATCTCATCTGCGTGGAACTGCAAACCCGTCGAAGGTGAATTATACCGCGGTACAGATTCGTTTCAAATGTCTGAATTGTGTTTTCTTTCATCAGGTATGCTGTCATGCCAGCAGACCCAGAATGTCATAGATGGCAAGAAGCGAATCATTTTGAACCCGAGCGAGGCCCAAAAACGCGATTTCGAGACCGCCACATTTGCAGAGAATGAAGTGTACGGTATGGATATTTTGATCTCATCCGGCGAAGATGGCAAGGTGGTGTATATATTTCCTTGAGTGATGCTACCTCTCAACTCCCCACGATGCAGGCTCGTGTAGAAGAATCGAGGACGACCATTTATCAACGTGATTCTACCATCACGTATCAGTTGAAAATGAAGAACTCTCGGGCCGTTTTCTCTGAGGTTCAAAAGAAGGCAGGCGCCTTCCCCTTTAACATTCGTTCCCTGGAGGACGAGAAACGGTCCCGGATGGGTCTTCAAGAGGCAGTTCAACATAGCTTGGTCAAGCCGTATGAAGTGGTGTAAGACATATTTTCTTTTATGTCACTGCTTCACCAACAAGTATCTGTCAGATATACGCCTGCCAATACGTTTGTCGCTGGCTTTCACTTCACAATTGCCCTTCTTCCTGGTGGGCCTTCTTTGATCACTCATCCGCCTATCTGGTATAAGCCTGAGCTTGTTCGGACTGAGAAAGAACTTGAGGATGACGAACTCAAGAGGCTTCTTGCGAGGAACTTGCGAGAGAGCAAGAAAAGCAAGAAAAAGAAAGCGAAGGTAGATGCGGAGGCCGACGGGGAAAAGGAAGACTAAGTTGGTAGCAAGGACAATTCCAAACATTCTTGATTGTATTACATACATCGATGTTGTAACTCCAAAATTATGTGGGTTGGCGTTCTTCAGCCTCCTCCCCGAATGCCTCCAATGTGCGCACGACTAGGGCTGCGTTTTCCAGGAAACTGTTAACAGTTAGTCGGGCCAATCGAATCGTAAGAGTACTGAAAGTTCTGTAGGTCATAGATCGTACGTTGATGAGTTGGTTGTGATGGTGCCGTGTCACGTACGCGATCAACATATTTTCTCTGACCTCTAAAGTTCGCTTCACAGCTTGTGGCTGCAATTCGGCATCGACCTCGATGGCCTGTTTCGCGATCTCTGCATGTTGGTGAGAAGCGAATGGAATCTCAAGCGTTCTTGCATCCTTGATATCAGTTTAAACCTCTGACTTGAAGTGTAAACTGAAACCTCACATATTGTGCCAGTCGGACATAGTACTGGGAGAGGACGTTAAATTTACTGTTATCTCAGTGGGCAAATCGTTATGATCTCAAGTACAAATGAAGCTTATATCAAGTTGGCGAGTCGCGAGTATTTTGTCACACGACCGTCTGCTGCACAAATTTACAAACAAGATGATATTCCTTCTGCGCCCTGATTTCTGTCCCTTGTGAAGTGATAAAAGAACAATGTGAATATATGAGCAATAAGAATAAGTTAAAGTCAAAGAACACGGCTAATATAACAATGGTACCGGAGGTCACTGTAAAACATCCTGCTCGACTCGAATCGAGAAAAAACCAGCAGTAAGAATCTCCGTGCACGCGTGTGGGGAGTTCCAGCCCCATCCACATTAGTATATAATGACCAGCACCGGGTGAAGCAGGAGATGTTGGCTCCACAAAATGAAGATAAGATGGTTCACCCAGTCATGAGAGGACGGTGGGCATCGTGCTAGAGTGAGGTCGCAAAGACTGCGGCGACGGCGGCGAGGACCATGATTGGCGTGCTGGCTTGGCCCAAAGTAATGGCATCATTCGAGAACGGGTTGGCTCCGGCATTACCGGCGGCACCGACGGGGGATGCGGTGTTTGATGATACACTGACGGTCGTTGTAGGCGTGACAGTAAGCCTGAACAAATGTCAGACGAAACTTATCATCAGGCAGCGGCATTGGCTTACGTAGATCCACTAGAAGTCGTCGAGCTACTTGTCGATGTACTGGGCTTGAGGCAAGAATTGTCACCGCTCGCTGCAACGGTAATCTATAAATAAATAAAAAATAGAGAGTGAGCCACATGTTTTGTAAGAACAAAGGATAAGGAATTCACGCTTCCACTCCATGCTTCATCACCAGCAGCATCCTCAAGCGAGAGTAGAACTTTAGTTCCGCTAGCGATAGCGACCTTGTAAGTCATAGAAGTACCATTGTGATCGCCGAGGTCAGCGCTATATTGAATGTCAATATGTGGTACTCCTTTGTCAAAGGCAGTCAGTTTCTCACACAGCGTTACCACACGGGTCGGTGGCGAGGACAAGAAGGAGGTTGTAAGGGCCTTGAGTCTTATCCCAAGAGATTTGAGCGTCTTGACACTGCAGAGGTATGTACGTAAATCCGCGCGATCGTGATAGGGAACCGAATTACCAACCTGGGTAAAGGTAGGGGTGGTGATACTAAAAGCGAGAGAGCCTTGGATGGCAACAGCAGCAAAGAGTGCAATAGTAAAGAGTGTGGAGAACATTTTGACAATAAAGACAGAAAATCGTAGCGTTATAAGGGGGGGAGGAGGGAGCACGCGGCGTAGGTGAGGATTCGGGAGGACGTACAAGTTCAGAAATGATGAGAAAAACTTAAGGGTCTGCCAAACACGTCACCACTGCCCTCTCCGCTAAATCTCCGCTCAAGCTGAAGAACACATTGTTCAAGGCTTGCATTATAAATCCTACTGGAAAATGTGTCTACAGCATTATTATGTACCAATCTACAGTTTTGCAATTCCTTTTCCTTTGAACGATGCGAGATTCGTCCTCTTGGTTATTCTACATACAGTTGTCATGGTCACCATCTAGCACCGGAACATCGAACCCGAAACTTACCCGGAATGCACGACAACTGAAGGGGTCATACGCGGACCGTTTACAGCGACTCGCTCGTCGATGGGAACGTAATCGCGTTTTCCTGCTCCCACGTATATCTAACAGCAGTTTTTTTTCAGGGTATCTCTTTCAACGTGGTGTGCACAGCTTCCTACCTGCCGCGGTCGCCAGATTTTCACACCGCCTTCTTGAAGCATCATCTATCATATCTCATTTATCGATATCATCAGATATGAATTGTAGATTCACTTACTTGCCGCCAATGTGCCAGCCATCCGACAACCCGAGGGACGGCAAACAAAACCGGGAAAAAGTCGAGGGGAAACCCTGCAACACGCAACATCCCATGGGCACGATGCTTAGTTTAGCCGGAAACTGGCGGCATCAGCATTGGAAACACTAACCCATAGCCCTATAGATCAAGCCGCTGGTATCGGCAGTCAGACGATATAGTAGTTGAGTGTATTTAATTCACCTCCTGCACGTGTGGCATTACATAACGTTGCAGCAGAAATGCTCAATAATAACGGAAAGACGGACCAGAAGTCGACATTCGGTGCTAACCGCCGTTTGATGAAGTATTCATCCTTCATGGCCGCTTCATGTAGAGCTATGGCCGTCTCCAGAAGTTCATCCTTCCCGGTGCTGAAGAATAACCGCTGTCAGACACAACGCAACTCAAATAGGCCACGGGAGGACTTACACCTTGAAAACCTCATCCGCGGTTTTGCGAACGATGAATGAACGAGGGTCTGACTGTCATAAGGGAGATTAGCTTGAATATAGGCTCTAGGCAGATAGGAGGTATACAGTTTTGTAAACACTTTGTAGGCACAGGATCATTCAATATAAATTGACAAGCAACCCCGAAAGGCAGGCGACGTACCGGTGACCAAAACCTGAAAGTACTTTCTCGCGTCTCTTGACAGCTTCGAGGAATCCAGGGACATTTTCGGGCCTGTACAAAAATCATCCTCGGGGGGTGTGTGGCATATCGGTTCTTTTAACTTACTTGCCGATAGAAATGAGCATCCGAATGACAGCCTCGTTAGCGCCACCTATTAGCAAAGTTTGAGCCCGAGTTTAGTTTACGTCACTGTGCTCAACGCATGACGAACCATGTAGAGGTCCGCTTATGGGATTTTGCTTAAGCAACAGTCTTGACCTACAACACACGGCGACTCACTATAGCGATGCGCAACCAGTTCTATAAATCAGCTCAATTAGTACTCGTAGAAGGGGAAGCAAAATAAAGCTTACGCGATTGCAGAATATGGATCGACAAGCGAGCTTGCGGTTTGCAAAACGGTTGTCGCTGAGGCATTTAGCTCGTGGTCAGCGTGTAGCAGGAACAGCACATCGAAAGCCTTTTCAAGAACAGGGCTAGGCACGTAGTCCTCCTCGCTTATGTGGTCCATCTGGTACAAGAAACTATACGTATGAAGGAGAGCCATTCAACAGATACAGAAAAAGCTAAGGATAAAATACATACGAGCCAGTATAACTCATGTTTGTTGGGGGCGTCACAAACTCCCGACCTTGACGAACACGGTATGCCATCCTAAACGGAGAAATAGCTATCCACATTTGCCCGAGGAATAAGAACATCACGCACGCGGCAAGAGTAGTCGCCTTGCCGATAAGCCTGTATATCTGCTTATCCATGAGGGCAAGCGATGCTTTATCAGCTTTCGTATAGATATTCTGGCCTTACGAACAGGAACAACGATTAGTAAAAGTTCAATCCCGGCTTGATGTTATATCACCTTGGAGAGAAGGATTTGCCTCGCTGTAATATGATCCGAGATAAGCGAACGCGCTTGTTAAGATCGACATAGGATGCGCATCGTATCTAGGCAAGAACTCAAAACCGGTTGGAATGACATCCACGTCGTGTCTTCTCACCTGAAGGATCGACAGAATTGCTCGGCATCGGCATGGGTAATGGCGTGATGCATAATTTCTCTATGAAATATTTCATATTGTGATGCAGTAGGTAATGCCCCATAGATGAGAAGGTATGCTAGTCCGAGTGCATTAGCATAACGGAAGTCAATTAAAGGATATGCTGTATCTCACCTGTTTCCAGATGTGATGAATGAAGCGCCAGTTGCTCAATTGGGTACCCTCTGGTCGCGAACCGTTAATAACCGGTCCGGGGAAACAATGGGACGAAATCCAAATACCTGTACCGCAGAACTGGGGACAAGTTTCTTAGCACCCCGCTTATTTCTACGATACAAGCCAACATACCTCCGGCCTCTCCGTCGATAAAAGTGATCTGACTCCGCAGGACAGCAGTATTCAAGAACCCCTTGTCAGAAACACGCAGCCCCTTCTCAGTCTCGTTCTCTTCCCGTTCGCCGGGTGCGCTCTGAGCCGCCATGGCTTTGAATGCAGTTGCAGGAATGCTATTATCCACGATCCTGCATGCAAGAGAACGCGTTAGCCTACTTCCGCCACAACGTTCAAGCAGACTATAAAGGACGCACGGAATATCGTAGACTTTCCCGGTACGGTTGTCGCACACCGTTAAGCTGTTGCTGGATCCTGGAGATTCGATAGGTCGGCCCATGGTAGTAAGAGTATGGATAGCGGGGTTCGTGTTTTTATAATTTGGATACGAGTAAGAGCCGATATCACATGCTTGTCACGGTTGGAGACGACTCTCCGACTACCTCCTAACATGGCATACATATTATAAGTACTTGTAGATACATCTATGTCAACCCTAAGCAGGTAGCGGTCCACCGCAGGAAATAAAATACCACGTCACTGCCTCAATAACATCTCATGAAGTTCTGCGCTCTTCAACCTCGCCTGTAGATACTCTAGTCTTGCCTCACACCTGGCCCTCACATCTTTTCTTCGTTGCTGAACTTCAAGAACCTCAACATGGGAGCAGACTCCCTCCGCTATTCCATGTTCCATAGCGGAATCCGGGGATTGTATCTCTTCGCTGTCAGCTAGCATACTTTGCGACGTGCTGCCGGCGAGGTTGCTACCCACACCCCTCCGCCCCTGCGAAGGAACATGCGACGAAATGGACGAGACAGAGTATGTGGGATGTATTGGAGGAAAGAACCTAGGCGAGAACGGACTGGATGGATACAGTTTGCTGCGCAGGGAGGATACTGACTTTGACCTGGATAAAGATGTTCTGGCGGAAGACCTCGAGTAGACAGAGGCGCCATCACTGAGATCGAGTGGTGCAGGGACGCGGCGGCGAGGTGGCTTATCAGGAGACAGGGGCGATGTGGTAGACGGAAGGCGGCGAGCGGTTTGAAGGTGAACGCGATGTGATGTTGTTGATTCGAGATGTTTGAAAGCGTCCAAAAGCCGGGCAGCTTCCAGCTGAGTTGCGAGAATGGCTGCTTTGATATTTTTGGTTGTATGTAGGTTTTCGTCATCAAATATTTCGCTAACGGAGGAGGGTATATTGATCTTGGAAGAAAAGGCAGCACGGGTTGGTGTTTGAGGGGGAGATCGTATCTGCGATGATGATGCATTTGATGACCTAGATCTGGGGCTGGCCGGAAGAACAGGGTCGAACACAGTTGGTTTGTTGTTCAGGTCTATCCGCATAGGTGAATCTTTCTTGGGGCGTATTCGTGGGATCAATCCACGTCTAGGCGTATCGGAGGTTATAGATGAAGGGGATTCATTACAGAAATTAGGAGGTTTCCGACCAGTCGCACGTCGGAAGAGGTTGGTGAATCCGGCAGCTATTGAAGGTCTATGACGGGTTTGGGGAGTTTGCAGGTTTGGAACAATTTGCGGGTTGTTCGTTGTCTTGCGCTTGGGAGCTGTTGAAGAGGATGTTATCAAACCGGCGCTAGAGAACAAGGCACTCACAAGTTTGTGAACTAACCACTGGAACGACAGGAACTTCGACGGGTATTACAGTACCAGCGATATGCTGCTCGAAGATAGTCTGGCGAAGTAGACGATAGTCATTATCACTGCCGGACGAGTTATTTAGGCTAGAAGGTATGTAGAGGATATTGTTACTCACTTGAGAAGACCTTGTGAATTGGCAGTTGCGAGGTCGTTGAGTTTTTGAGCGAGCGGCATTGCGAAAACATGGAACTCGAGAAGAAAAAAGGATACTAGGTGACAAGAAGCGACAGACACGGATTCGTGCGATGGAACGGAGTGCCAGCCGGGGTTGCAGCCTGAGCCATCTCTGACATACGGAGAGTCTGATACAGAACAAAGCCATTGAATTGAAATTGTTTATACATAGTATAGATCTAATCAATGTGTGGGACGATTTGAGTCATACAAAGTCGTCTCACAATGTGGGACGATTTGAGTCATACAAAGTCGTCTCACAATCCCACCAGTGACCACCATGTCCTCTACATCAAAATCTGTCCATCTCAACCCTCAAACAACTTCATATGAGTTTCTAGGCCCTCCAGGAGCATTATTCGTCACTCTTGCTGTCCCATTCTTCTCATACGCCCTCTATTTCGGCTGTTCCGAGGGAAGAGGCTGTTCTCCAAATGTCCGAACAATCCCCGACCAACTCGTCGCAGCCTTATCCGATCCAACATGGTGGAAAGGTCTATGGGATACACAAGCTGCTTTGACGTATCTCGGGTGGTACACGTTTTGCGTCGTGGCTTGGGCTATCCTCCCTGGCGATCACGTCGAGGGCACCACAATGCGAAATGGCCAGAAGAAGAAATACAAGATTAATGGTATGCTACACGTCATTCTTTAACTCTTTTCTGATGACCTGATGTCCAGCGTTTTCCACATTATTGCTTGCATTGGGTATTACTGCTGGCATGATCTACCGTTATGGTCCCGAGTCCTTCACGTTCCTATACGAGAAATGGGTAGGCTTTGTGACGGCTGCATTACTTATGTCGATCTTCCAAGGCATCGCGTGCTACGCCGCATCTTTCATGCCTGGGAAGTTATTGGCGCTCGGTGGGAATACTGGCAACCCCATATACGATGTATGTTCATATATCAGATTGTTCGTAATGGACGTCAATCTTTTCCTGTACAGTTCTTCATCGGTCGCGAGCTGAACCCTAGCGTCGGGTCACTCGACATCAAATACTTCAATGAGCTTAGACCAGGTCTCATCCTCTGGGTCCTCGTCAATATCAGCATGGCCTGCGAGCAAGCCACGCGCCGCGGTGGTCTGGCTAAAATCACGGACTCCATGTGGTTGGTCTTGGCATTCCAATCCTTTTACGTTGTGGATGCGTTGTACAACGAGGCAAGTTTCGATTCTTCCACTTGATTAGCCTCCTTAAGTGTACTCCCAGCCCGCCGTACTCACCACGATGGACATCACTACCGATGGATTCGGCTTCATGCTTGCTGTCGGAGACCTCCTCTGGGTTCCGTTCACGTATTCACTACAAGCGCGTTATCTGGTCTTCAAGCAAGTCGAACTCGGCCCTGTCTGGGTGGCCTTGACCTTAATCGCCAATTTTACCGGTTACTACATTTTCCGGGATGCAAACGGTGAGAAGAATGACTTCCGTAATGGGAGAAATCCAAAAAGTTCGTGAAAATACACCGGTTTTGTTTCATACTCCCATTTACCTTCAAATAGATCTAAAGTACTTTGTTACCGAGAGCGGTTCCAAGCTTTTGACATCTGGATGGTGGGGTCGGTCTCGGCACCCTAACTATTTGTATGTCTTTTGTCGACATTTTGACATATTCATTTATAACGTTCTGAATTCAAGTGGCGATCTCCTCATGGCCTTCGCGTGGTCCTTGCCTACTGGCTTTGACACACCGATCACATACTTCTATGTCATGTACTTTGCCGTCCTTCTTGCCCACAGGCAACATCGCGATGACGAAAACTGTGCCAAGAAGTTCGTTTTTCCGCCCTCCGTCTGTGACATTTGCGCCTTACTTTTTGTTATTTTTACAGGTACGGAAAAGACTGGGATACATATAAGAAGATGGTGCCATACCGCATAATTCCCTATATATATTGAGCTGCGCATATCTCTTATGTCGGATGCAGTAAAAGTATCCTTACTGAAATGAGTGACGTATTACACGTGTTTCCCGCATGTAATTCAGATATGTGCAAAATGCAAGTATCATATGGTATATTGAAGATACAAAACAAAGTGGCATGCCACATGAACAACCCTCTAGGAGAATGTAATAGTAAAACGTATGATCTAGATCAGTACGGAGTGTCATAACGTTCCAGCGTAGAAACCAAAGGTATGTAGCAAGGCAGGTCTGGTGCTGACACATCGCTGGCAGCGACAACCTCTCCAGGGGGGCGTATGCGATGGGATGGTCGCACCGAAAGATGAATATAGCAAAGGTTAGAACATTTCAGGGTCAAATTCAATGGTATTTGCTGATTGCAGCGAGATAGGCCTGGCCAGAGGCACTGGACAACAACGGCATCAGAACCACCCGACAACAGGAACAAAAGGCTTCATCCTCACCTTAGCGACTTCCCGTTCATCAAGGGCCAAACATTTCCGAGGCCCAATCCGTTACTGTAGGCATAGGCATAGACTTGTGGGTGGGACTCCAGGTATGGGACGATCTGGTTGATAAAATTGTCGATCTCTCCCTGGTCAGTACAAGGCGTGAAACCGTTGACGTCTGGAGTTACACTTGAAAATGTCGACCTGTTTGTAAAAGAACGGGAACGGACCGTCGACACAAGCAAATTCAGTAACCCAGATCGGCTTCTGGTAAGTGTTCCAGTAATAGTCCTGTGGGATCATGGTCAATTTCCTACGACTGGTAAGGGGATGGAAATGGGCACATACGACGTCTTTCTTGACGCCGTCGAGACTGTTTTTATTAATATGGATGGCAGTAAAGTCCCATTGGGTAGAGATCTGGGACTTGAATTGGCCGAGCCAAGTTTCCGCTGCTTGTTCTGCAATTTTTTAAAATTATCAACAACTGCTAGCACACGCAAATTAGGGAAAACGCGTACTACACATAGACGGACTGCCCAAAAGCGAACCCTCTTTCCCCAGTGGAGCCATCAGAGAATTCCAATCAGAAACGCCAGTGGAGACAGATAAGCCTGCAGAACCGGAACCGGAGGGGCAGTCAGGCTCTTCGTAGCCAAGTACGTACTTGGGCGCGGTCGTGATCTGCTTGAACTGTGCCAAACGGCTGGCATCAGTTGAGTCAGCAGAACCCCCACCCCAAAGCATTGGGACGGCAATGGGCTTGCCTGGTTTGGAAGGGTTGGGAGTCCTATACTTAAAGTTCAACGACGCGACAAGAGATAAACGGCAGATAAAAGAAACGAACCAATCATACCACCAGCCAAGGTGGCTTTCTAAGAGGTCGTAGGCATCACCCCCGGCAATGCCTGCTTTTATACCGTTTGGAGTCAAGGGCGTATTACTGTTGACGGATTTGACTGGGGCAGGTTTTGCAGGGGCAGGGGCAGGAGCAGGGGCAGGTGTAGAAGCTGCAGGGGAGTAGGTAGGGCCTGTGGTTCTTGATGTGGTAGATGATGATGAGGTGGAGGATGAACCGCCCTGTGGAGGGGGACGAGGTGGGCACTTGCGAGATGCACGACGTGAGTTGTGGTTGTGAGGATGAGTAGCTGATATGATGGTGGGAGCAATAAGAAGAAGGAAAAGGAGAAAAGTAGGAATAGCCATGAAAAAGAAAGTGGATTGAATGGAAAAGAATGAGATGTTATGTTAAGGAGCGACGGATACTTTTTTATACACGAGAGGAGAGTCGAAGATGTTGAAGCTTTGACTCCGACCGTACACTTTTCTAACTTGGTCACATGTTACTATGTTATTATCCGGCAATACTACCACCACCATCTGATTCTTTCTATGTAAGCTCAAGGTTCTTCCATCTTCACCCTCACGGTCCTCTCCTGAGCGTTGTCAGGTATCTCACTTCCCATCTTAAACTTCCCGCGGTCTGCCGGAACTCTCAGTCGCGCGAGGCATCCAAGGATCGCCACATCGATCCTACTATGCGCCACTCTCCGTCCTTCCCCTCGTGAAAGCACACTGTTCAGAACATGCGCAGGAGTCAACATGCTCACCGCAACGTCCTTCTCCTTCTCAACTCTCCTTCTTCTCTTGTGTGCGGCAAGTCTTGCAACATTACCCTTCTCTTCCTTGGTTACCTCTAGTCCTCCCTTTACTAATCCTCGTACAAATTGCTGCGTGGCTAGTCCTAGCATCGCGTAGGGAGCAAGGCAATTTTCGACGCTGACTTTATCCATCCCCATGATGTCGAGTGGAAACTGAGGGCTATGTTGACTTGCTGGTGGCTCGAGTAAAGAACGTGAAAATGCGGACAACTTTAGAGAAGCAAGTACCCTCTCAACGAACAAGCAAAGGTGAGGATCGCACGCTGCTACCAAGTGAGCTGCGCGAGAAACGTAAGATTTCCTCGGTGGATCATCAATTTGGGATACCGCCATGCCGTAGTGATATTGAGGGGAATTGTGGCGAGGGCCAAGTAACGCATGAACGTCAACGATCGGCGTCTGTACATTATGCAGTTCCATAGGAACGATACTGCATGAGTAAGGAAAAGCGGGAGCCTGCATATTTCCTGATTGCACATCCGCTTTGGTCTCATCTTCAACCGTGCTGTGCGCCTTCACGACAGGATGTGCGGCTTCTTTCTTGACTACATCCGCCATCAAATGAGCGTCTACGCCTTGGCCACATATAGGGCACCATGACTCCGCAGATTTAACCTCTGCACAGTCATCTTCATTCATAGGTTTTTGGATGGCAGGGGGACGTTTCAAAAAATGACCTTCCTCCGAGAGCCAGATGAATACATCAGCAGTTGTCAATGGAATATTCTGCTGCGACATCTGCGGATCTTGGATCGCCTTTGTATATGCATCTCGCAGTGTGCGAGCTCGGCCCCACTAGACATGTCAAAACTTTTTCACAAAGGCAAGTATTCGACAATACTTACTTCGATGGCTTTTCTCCTTCCTAGGACAACATTCTTTAATTGAGCCGGCGTGGATACCAATTTATAGGGTAAGGGTGGTTTGGGGGGACGTCCTCGTGGTGTATCTGATTCGAGCATATTTTCAGTGCAACATCTGCTGTGTGTCCCGGTGTATGTA
>QMFE01044996.1:0-14777 GCA_003314665.1 Tricholoma sp. MG77 | reverse complement strand
AAACACTATAAAAATCTGAAAATGAATCAGAGTCAGAAAATAAAAATGAAACGGAAAGATGTGAAATGAAACAAAAAGATATGAAATGAAATGGAACATATCTGGTTCCAATCACAGAATGGAGGGGGTTCTGGATCAGGGCAGATCCCAAGTGGCTCTGAGAATCCAGGCTGCCAAATTTCTGGCCAGTGATAGCTGCCCCAATAGTGTAGGAGCAGTAAGGAGACTAGTACCACCCCAGTGGTAGAAAAGGAAAATGGGTGGGGTGGTGGAGCAGTTTCGGGGGACACGTGGATAATGGTGTTGCCAAGGGGAGTTGGAGAAGCAACAAGAGGTGGGGAAGGAGGAGTGTTTCCAGGGGGCACATTGACAATAGTGTGGACAATGGGAGTCAGAGCAGTGGATGGGATTGGGGGGGTAGTCAGAGGTTCCATAGGTGGAGGGGAAGTGCCAAGTTGTGGAGGAGGGTGAGGAAGGCCAGGAGGAGAGATTGGAGAGGTGACAAGAGATGAGGGGAGAGGAGAGGGAAGGGGAGAGGAATTCAAGGGAGTAGGAGGTGGGGGACTACTCACTGGTGAAGGAGGGGTGGCTGGTGGAAGGTTATGAGAGGGAGAGGGGTCCATGCCATCAGTTGCTGTTGTTACCTCTGCAGCCATAGCATTTGCAGCACATTCTTCTGCTAACCTTTCCTCTCGCCTTTCCTGTCGCCTTTCCTCTTTCCTTATCTTGTACTTCTCCACTATTTCTGGACTCCATCTCTTCCTCAACACCTCCTCCAAATGTTCCAATGCCCTTTCCTCAGCTGGAAGAAGTGGTCGCAGCATCCTAGCCTCCTCAGCACCATCTGCTGCCCACTGTGCTTCCAAGAGCTCATCTCGCTTCCTCATATATTCCTTATGGGCCTCCTTCTTCTCTTCCTCACTCAACAAACCCTTCCCTAGATGGAAGGATTCCAACTGCATGGTCAAGGTGCTTTTAATGATGCTTTTAATGAGCTTGCAACATTTTTGTGGGTTTCCTTCATCGCAGGGCTGTCGGCTTGATGGGGATGACTTTGTGGGGTGTTGGGGAGTGGTCTGAAACCGTTCGTGTTGATTCTTTCTCCACGGTTCGTGGTCAGGAGGTGAAAACATTGAAAAACGCGTTTTTGTGCGTTCTTGTTTTGTTTTGGCGTTCCATGGACCGTTAGGTTGTCGTTTCGCTGCAGGGGTGGTGGGGGAGGTTGGGGGAAGGTTTTGGCATTGTTCATGACCTTGGGTTCTCAGCGGTTCACTCTGGGGGGCTGCATATGTCCAAAAATGCGTTTTTTTTGTGATTCATCGCTCTACGTCAACTGGACTCGTCTGGGGGGTCTCGTTTCATTACAGGGACCTTCAGGGGGTGTAGGGGATTAGTTTGGTCACGTGCGTGTTGCTCCTTTCCAGGTGGTTGGTGCTCAGGAGGTGAAAGGGTTAAAAAACGCGTTTTTTGACTTCTTATTGTCCTGAGGAGTGGGGGGTGGGTTGTTGCTGTGTAGTTTACACTCTCAAGAGTCCAGAGAGGGCAGGAGAAGTGTTTGTTCCTGGGTAATGTCACCAGAGAACCAGGGGGGCCAGATATGGCAGCCAGAGTGTGCCAGCAAAGCAGACTAAGGGGTAAATTCAATTCCTGGGAAGTTTAGGAAAGGCTGGGTGATGTGGTTTATTGCCAGTGAAGGGATAAGAGCCAGATAAGAGCCAGAAGAGTGTGGGGCAGAGCCAGACACTTATTGGGAATCCAACATACTGTAAGGGCAAGACCCAGAAGAAGAGGAAACACAGAGGGCACAAAGGCACCAGGGGCCACAAGGGCACAGGGAGTCTATAAAGACTATGTAATGACAGACTGTCAAGGCTATAAAGCTAGTATACTGGGGTAAATCTTAGATGTTGGATTAAGGTATCTCTACTACTACCAGTTGCCCATAATAGGGCTGTAGGTAAACAATACCAAATAAGGGGAATAGAGTAGGATAGAAGGGAATGAAATGGAAGTATAAACAATAGGTAGGGAATTATATATACCTGGGGGTTGTCCCCTTACAATTATGTCATTGAGGTACACATGGCAAATTTTGCCAATGTGTTCTCTTAGCGTGTCAGTCATCTGACACTGATGCATTGCTGGGGTGTTGCAACCACCTTGTGGCATGACAGTCCACTCATAGAGACCACATGGCGACCTCATGGCGGTAAGGTGAATGTTGTCGGGGTGTACTCACATCTGGAAGAAGGAGTTTGTCATGTCCATTTTGGTGAATACTTTTCCTTTACTGCAGTCAGCTAGTATGTCGTCAACATGGGGAAGGGGGAAACTGTCCTGCATGGTATTGCTATTGAGCACCCAATAGTCATTAACCCAGCATGGAGAGACTGTTAAGTCTGGTACTCCCACTATGTATTTGGGGACACAAAATGCCAGTGAGGCATATTTGGAGGAGGATGGTTGTATGTGACCAGCTTGTAAGTGTTCATCTAGTAGTTTCTTCCAAGACTCTTGGTACTTCTTGGGGGCTGCATATTCTTTGCTGATATTGACCTTGGTTGGATCTTTGAGGTGGATGCAGTGAAACATGTGGCCAGGGACATGGTCAGTAGTGTCAGGAAGTCACATCAGGAACTGATCAGCGAATTGCTTTTCATTTTGGTGTCTTCGGCCTTGAGTACTCTTGAAAGGTGAGGCCCTCAATGCATTCCAGAATGGTGGCCATGATAGGTCCATGGAGGAGGTATCCTACAAGTGCAGGTGCCCCTGTCTGTTTGAGAGTGGGTAGTTTTGGGACCCAAAATTTCTTTGGGGTAGGTGGAGGTGTGACCCACGGCTCTGTTTGGGGCTGAGCAGGGATGAGAGGTGGATTTAGGAGGTCATAGCCAGAGTGTTTGTTGATAGCCATTCATTCATGGGAGTCTATCACGATTTATTCTGATGAAAAATGGCATTCCTAGTATAATGGGGAATGGTAGTCCCTTATTTACTTTCATCCTCTGGACCCCTGATTTCCATAAGCCATCCCTCGACTGTAATTCTAACTTCATGTATCCCTTGCAGATGAGTGGTAATTGCGATAGTGAAGAGAGATTATTGTCACTGGCAGGGAGTGGGTACTGTCGGAGGCCTTGGTGGTCGCAAAGTTCTGAGCTAATCACTGTGGAGGGGGCACCAATGTCCATTAGTGTATGAATGGGGATCAGGAATTTGGTGATGAGGGGACCAGTAGCAAGTAAGGTCGCATTGATAGGTCCACTTCTGTCAGGGGACCACCTGACGAGGTCTACAACCACGTGCAACCTTTCGCAAGTATTCGCGACCACCTACGAACACTCATGAACATTTGCAAACACCTACGAACACTCACAAACACCTCACAAACATTTGTGAACACCTATGAACATTTGCAAACACCTACAAATGCTCGTGAACACCTACAAACACTCGCAAACACCTACAAACACTTGCGAACATTCGCGAACACCTTGTGAACATCCACAAACATCTTCGGACACCTTCAACCACTTTCACAACTCATTTGCGACTTGATATGACCACCCTCGCTATGCAACGTTCTCTTGTAACACTCTCCAAACAACACAGCAACCATCAGATCCATCTGACGCGGCTAGGTATGTGACCCCTGATGGTGGATCAATGGGTTTGCTTCCTCATTTGGACACGTTTATTTTACTTTGTCACACAGTTCCTGTACATAGTCTCACCCTCTGCAGGGAAGACCTTAGACTTTTCTCTTTGGTTTTCCCTTGCAAGGTGTGTATGTATTTTTGAGGTTTTAGTACATAATTAACTTTGGTTTTCTCTTGCAAGCATCATGTGATATTCACACTGATCATAAGGTTGCCCTTACAGAAGAAAAGTCTCCTCTTTGGTAGACTGAGAGTAGCTGAGGTTTCCAACAGTTTGCAACCAACATTGCACACGTTCCAAACATCGCCGACATCAGCTATCTTTCCCTCTACCCCCTTTAAACCTTGATACCCTCATCAAATCGCCGCAATGAGTTCTGAAACTACTGACAAATGAATGGTGTGACTCAAACAAATGTTCACAAGAATGTCCGAAATCGTAAACCGAATGACTCTCCAATTTGATGAGGTGATATTGGGTACCCTGAAGTCTGAAGATGTAAATGTATTACCAAGTGCATCTAACCCTACTTCTGAGACCTCGCCACTCACACCTCGCGAACGCGACCTACCACCTGTTCCTCCAAAAACATTGCACACACCCTCGACTCGCGTTAAGCCAGCGAATCCCAGCGAATTTTTGGGCAATCACACGAAAGGCCGCGCCTTCCTCAATTCGTGCAATCTTTACTTCACGTTCACGCCACTCCAATTCACCGATGACCATGCGAAGATTATGTGGGTGCTCTTGTTCATGAAGAGCAAACGAGCATCGCACTTCATGGATCAAAAGATGTGAATGTACAATGTGGTGGGAAGCCTCACCTACACGACGTGGCAAGAGTTCGCGCAGGAGTTCATCACCGAATTCTGTCCCAAGAACGAGGTCCAAACATCACAAACAGATCTCAAGACCGCGATGTATTTCCAAGGATCATGCACAGTTGACGAGTATGTTGATAGTTTCAGAGAGATCGTGGACAAGGCTCACTACTTCGAGGGCTCACACATTGTCCTCAAATTTTGTCAAGGCCTAAATGCGAAGATTCAGGACCATGTCACCTGCCTCACACAGGGGTGCCCCTCTGACAAAATTCCACAACAGTGGTATGACACCGCGATCCTCTGTGATGAGAATCGCATCGTGAACGCCACGTTCACATCCTCCCCACGAACTTCACGACAGTCCGATATGCCGCCATCGATGGGTGGCATTCTTCAGAAGCCAATCACGACGTTCCCAAGGGCACACCCAGTTAGCACCCCTCATTCTCTCCCCATGCCAAGTGTCTCTAGCATGCAACACCCCAAGGACACAACAGCAATTGTATGCTTCTGATGTGGCCAACCTGGACACCTACGACCTGATTTCCAGAAGCGTTTTGACATTCACTACCTCAGTCTCGAGGAGCGCCAGGCTTTTGCAGAGGATGAGTTCGCGGTGCTAGATGTTTGCGTCGCCCATGAGGGGCGCGATGATGCGATTGAGGAAGGTTGCAAAGACAAGGTGGAGGAGGCTGAGTCGGGTTTTGGCATGGGCAACAAGTGATGAGTACGCACCTGTTGTCGACTAAGAATTGTTTCGCTGTATTGTCAGTAGAAGAAATGACTGAATTAGATTCCATTTCATTGACTGATAGTGCGGAGAACGATGCCCAAGCCGTACCACAACCCCTTCACCCTGTTCAAATGTCGCAGATGCTTGTTTCAGTGCTTGCGACTACACCGACATCGTCACCATTGTCATCGACAACTTCGCATAACTTGTGCTTTTGTCGACATCCAAACTGGGAGAAACGCCTCCCCGATCGCTTCATCATTGTGTCAGCCATCAGCGACAATTCTCTCGAGCTCAGTGTCGCGTTGCAAACCACCAACACTGGCGAGGCCTTCTCGACTGTGGAGCGACCGACCAATTCATGCACTCCGATTTTGTGAAGTGCAATCACATCACTATGAGGTTGCTAAGTTGGCCCATCCCCATCTACAACATGGATGGTATGCCCAACGAGGCAGGTAGCATCACCGAAGTCATCAAAATGATGCTGCAATATCGTGACCATTCCAAAAAAGTGATTTTCACAGTAACTGGCATCAGAAAGCAGGACATCATCCTAGGACTCACCTGGCTTCGCGAGCACAACCCTGAAGTCAACTGGAAGTCAGGAGAGGTCAAGATGAGTTGCTGCCCGAATCACTGTCGTACCTGTCAAAACAAAGCAAACATAGAGCGAAAGGAGCGCCTTGTCAAGGAAGCAAATATTCGCTCATGTCGTGCAGGCCCAATGCCCAAGCCTGACGTGGAGATGGAGGATATTCCCGACCTCAGCAATGTTTCCAATGACGACGATGAGGAGGAAGAGCCCTACACTGGTGAGGATGTGATGGAGGAGGATGACCGATTATTCACCACAACAATACATTGCGAAGCAGAATTCATTGAACCGCCAAGAACCTGAGGTCGTGAACCACACCAAAACCTTCCCCCAACCTCCTTTATCACCCCTGCAGCAAAACGACAACCTAACAGTCCACAGAACACCAAAACAAAACAAAACGTGCAAAAATGCGTTTTTCGATGTTTTCACCCCCCGACCACAAATCGTGGAGAAAGGATCAACGCGAACGGTTCCAGACCACTCCCCAACACCCCACAAAGTCATCCCCATCGAGCTGATAGCCCTGCGACAAAGGAAACCCACAAAAATGTTGCCAGCTCATTAAAAGCACCATTAAAAGCACCTTGGCCATGCAGTTGGAATCCTTCCATCTAGGGAAGGGTTTGTTGAGTGAGGAAGAGAAGAAGGAGGCCCATAAGGAATATACGAGGAAGTGAGATGAGCTCTTGGAAGCTGCCCACTCACCTCCAAGACTTCGAAGACCTTTTCGCGAAATCTTCATTCGATTGTTTGCCTGATTGGAAGGTCTGGGACCACGCAATCAAACTAATACCAGATTTGAAGGCTTCCAACTGCAAGGTGTATCCTCTCACTCCAAATGAACAGGTTGAGCTGGACGAGTTCATCCAGGAGAACCTCGCGACAGGGTGAATTCGACCATCGAAATTGCCCATGGCATCACCCGTCTTCTTCATCAAAAAGAAGGACGGATCGCTTCGTCTCATACAGGACTATCACGTGCTCAACTCCATCATGATCAAGAATTGCTACCCTCTTCCCCTTATCTCCGAACTGGTAAATCAACTTCACGGCGCAAAATTCTTCACCAAGCTCAATGTGTGATGGGGGTACCAAAATGTTTGGATGAAGGAGGGTTACGAGTGGAAGGCGGTGTTTCATACTAATTGCGGCCTCTATGAACCCTTGGTGATGTTTTTTTGGACTCACTAATTCTCCCTCCACCTTCCAGATGATGATGAACAACATCTTCCAGGACCTCATCATGGAAGGCATGGTTTGCATATACCTCGACAACATCCTCATCTTCACGAAGGGCATCGAAGAGCATTGCCGCATTACATGACTGGTTCTAGAGTGACTCCGACAACACAAGCTCTTCCTATGACATGACAAATGTGAATTTGAACAAACAATGATTGAGTACCTCGGACTCATCATTTCGGAAGGGGAGGTTCGCATGGACCCCGTCAAGGTAGCAGGAGTGACAGAGTGGCCTACTCCGACTAGAAGGAGGTACAGTCATTCTTAGGATTCGTGAACTTTTATCGGCGCTTCATCAAAGGTTTTTTGCACCATGCGAAACCCCTCTTCGAACTCACGAAAAAGGATTGAAAGTGGAGCTGGGGAGAGGAGGAGCAGCAGGCGTTCGACGAAATCAAGGATTGGATTACATCTTCTCCGATATTGTGTTTCATTGATGATTCCAAACCTTTTCGCATCGAAGCAGACAGTTCTGATTTTGCAACAGGTGCTGTCCTTTCGCAGCAGTCAGACAATGACCTCAAGTGGCACCTGATTGCCTTCTACTCGAAATTGCTCAACGCAGTTGAACAGAACTATGAGATTCATGACAAGGAGATGTTAGCGGTGATGAGATCGCTCGAGGAGTGGAGACACTTCCTTGAGGGGGCGCAGCACAAGGTGGAGATTTGGACGGACCACAAAAACCTTGAGTACTTCATGACTGCGAAGAAACTGAATCACAGGCAGGCATGTTGGTCACTCTATTTATCTAGGTTCAATTTCATAATGCACCATCGCCCTGGGAAGAGCATGGGTAAGTGCAACGCCTTGTCGCGTCGCGCTGACCACAGTCCTGGTGCCAATGACAATCATGACATCACCCTACTCAAACCCGAATTTTTCGCAGCACACCCCCTCGAAGGAATGACTGTCAAAGGGGCGGAAACGGACATACTTTGAGAAATTCGCAAGGGGGTTCGAGATGGAAAGGGGGAAGACACAGTGGTATTAGCGATGAAGGAATTCAATGAGTTGAAGGGCAAGATGTTGAGGAGTTCGGAGTGGGTGAAGGAAGGTGGGCTGTGGATGTTTTGTGATTGCATCTACATTCCTCTCATTGCAGACTTACGGCGTTGGATTGTTGAACAGCATCACGACTCTCAAATCGGGGGACATGCAGGTCGATGGAAAACACTCGAACTTCTCATGCGCAGCTATTGGTGGCCAAACATGTCACGCTATGTCGGACAGTACTGCAAGACCTGCAATATGTGCCTGCGAACTAGGGCGCAAAAGCGAAAACCATTCAGCGAACTACTACCACTCCCCATTCCCAAGCATCCCTGGGAGGTGACTAGCGTTGACTTTGTTGTTGAGCTTCCTGATTCGCATGGGTTCAATGTGGCCATGGTCATCGCAGACTCAGTCACCAAGCATGGTCACTTCATCCCTACTCACACAATGGTCACCACCCTAGGCTCAGCCTGACTCTACCTCCAACATGTGTGGAAGCTCCATGGCCTTCCACAATCAATGGTCTCTGACTGCGGACCGCAATTTGTCACAGAATTCATGTGCAAACTGTATCACCTGTTAGGCATCAAGGTGTTGGCATCCATGGCATATCACCCTCAGTTGGATGGCCAAACCGAACACATTAACCAAGAACTTGAACAGTACATCCGAGTTTTCGTCAATGAATGTCAGGACAACTGGGATACTTTACTGCCACTCACCGAATTTGCATACAACAACCACACTCACTCTGTGATGCAGCACACTCCCTTCTTTGTCAACACTGGTCGACACCCCTGCATGGGTTTCGAACCTCACCAACCTCCTTTGAAGGTCGAGGCGGTCAACGAATTTGCCAATCGCATGAAGTCGATGCTAGAGGAAGTGCGTGCAGCTCTCACGAAGTCGAAGGATGATATGGCGAGGTATTACAATCAATGATGAACCCCCGCTCCAATGTTCAAGGTGGGCAAGAAGGTTTTCTTGGATGCAACTGACATTAGCACAACTCGACCGATGGAGAAATTCGCGCATTGATTCCTTGGGCCCTATCTGGAAGGATGCCTGGTTTGGCAACCTACACTGGACTTAGGTGGATGATGATGACAGGATCAAATTATCTTTGTTGCACGGAAGTGGGAACGTTAGCTACTACACAATAAGGAAGTAATATAATGCTATACCTTCGTTGCACGGAAGTGGGAACGAAGGTCATGGAGTAAAATATAAGTGATATATATGAGAAGATCAGTCATGTAATAAAAGAAGGCCGCATCAAGCGTAGTGTGTAATTTGGGAAGGCCGCATCAGGCGTAGTCGCATAATAGGCAGGTACCGCATCAGCGGTGTAATGTCGGCACTGGTGGGTGTGGATAGGGAAGCGATAATGTGAGGAGCATTGTTGCTGGCACATATGTTGTTGGTATGTGTTGCTGGCGTGTTGCTGCTGTTATCGCCGGTGGCTGTGCCGGCGGCTGTGCGGCGCCGGGGGACTGAGTGCATGTCACCGACGGTGGCTGTGCTGGCACCGGGGGATGTTGCAATCTGTGTGTTGACCGTAATTCACCGTAATGCAGACATCGGTATGTCTGGTGTCAGTGGGTTGTTTCTGTGCCGTAGGTGGCTGTGCTGTCGCCGGTGGCTGTGTCGGCGGTGAGGGTGATAGTGTCGGCGATGTGTGTGGCTGTGCCGGCGCCGGGGGGTGAGATGGCAGCGGCGTAGGTGAGTGTCTTGTCGTAATGTCAGTCACCGGTGTGCATCTCGCCGGTGTGTTGTTTCTGCGCCGTAGGTGGCTGTGCTATCGCCGGTGGCTGTGTCGGCAGCGAGGGTAATAGTGCCGGCGCCGGGGGGTGAGATGGCAGCAGTGTAGGTGAGTGTCTTGTCGTAATGTCGTAAGTCTGTGGGGCCGGACTTACACTATCCTATTGTTTGCCCAGTCAGCTCACATGCCTATCGCCTCAAGCTACCGCCATCAATGTCACACATCCACCCTGTCTTCTGTGTCATCAAACTCATGCCAGTTCTGACCAATCTGATCGAAGGCCGCCGCTGCCGCCGGAGATTGTAGGAGGAGAGGAGAGGCATGAGATAAAGGAGGTGATTGACAGTAGGTTGAGGTATAGGAAGTTGGAATATCTGGTCAGATGGAAGGGGTATGGACACGAAGAGAACTCATGGATCACGGAGCGCAACCTTGAAGCCCCTGATTTGATCACGACTTCTACAAGACAAACCCCAATGCTCCTAAACGCATCAGTGCACTGGCCTTCAGACAGATGGGTTTCCGACCTCACTACTGATGTTTCATGCATTGGGACGCTGCGCCTTGAGGGGGGGGTGATGTGATGTCAGGGGACCACCTGATGAGGTCTACAACCGCGCGCAACCTTTTGCGAGTATTCACAACCACCTATGAACACTCGCGAACATTTGTGAACCTTTGTGAACACCTCACAAACATTCGTGAACACCTATGAACATTCGCGAACACCTACGAATACTCACAAACACCTACAAACACTCGCAAACATTCACAAACACCTTGCGAACATCCACGAACGTCTTCAGACACCTTCAACCACTTTCGCGACTTGATATGACCACCCTCACTATGCGACATTCCCTCATAACACTCTCCAAACGACACAGCAACCATCAGATCCGTCTGACGTGGCTAGGTACGTGACCCCTGATGGTGGATCAATGGGTTCGCTTCCGCAGGTTCGCTTCCTCATTCAGACACGTTTATTTTACTTTGTCACACAGTTCCTGTACATAGTCTCACCCTCTGCAGGGAAGACCTTAGACTTTTCTCTTTGGTTTTCCCTTGCAAGGTGTGTATGTATTTTTGAGGTTTTAGTACATAATTAACTTTGGTTTTCCCTTGCAAGCATTGTGTGATATTCACACTGATTGTAAGGTTGCCCTTACACAGCCACAAACATTTGCAATCATTCTCCGATCATTTTGCATCTATTTTCGGCATCTTTCGAACCTTTTTCGACTATTTAGCAAGCTTCCGATCAAATTTCAGACATTTTCGAAGATTTCGCATTTTTCGATCCTATTTCGCACACTTCAGCATGGACCCTGACACTTCACACACCTCCCATCACTTCCCCCTTATGTAATCGACTTCGACGAACCACATTTTGGCTATATTGATGAAGCTCACATCACCTCAAGGCACATTGCACAATATTTTGCAATTTTCGTGATTTTAGTCAAAATTAGAACAAAAGGACAGTCTATATTTCAATTTATTGTCTCCCACACTCCCTAGACTCATGGTTATTGTTCCATATTGGTTATCACTTTACCCCTGAAGTCCACATGTTTTCCATCTCCTCATGTTTCCCTCATGTTTCCTTTCCCCTTTTAGCTACATTTCCTTGTAACATAAAAACCTTGTGCTATCTATGATAAATAACAAGGGAAGCATCCCCCAAGTCTAGTATTAGTAGTTGAGAGCTAAAAACTCTCTTCTCATCATTTGAGTCACAAGTTTCAGTCCAAAAACTCTTTGGACTTTGTCGAGACTTGTTCATTCACATTTAGCCTTCCAAAAATATTGACATCCCCTCGTATTCATCATCGTTCACCTCTTGCATCATTTATCTATTTTTACATCATGTGCTGATATCGTCAAGACCTATTTCGCGACCTCAAAAAATATCACAAAATCTCGAAAATCATCGCAACGTCTCGAAAATCATCGCAACTCCTCGAAATTACTTCACACATCCCGAAATAGCTTCACATCAATTTCCCCATCATAACTGGAGATCAGTGAAAGTTTAGAACAACTTGCAACCTTCCTCTGACTTGTGTTATACCAAATAGGACCCTTTTAGGTGTTTTGTTTGGGTTTCCGGGTTGAGTATCATCAGCATGGAGCTGTTTTATGGTGAAGGGGATGTCAACAAAGGGAGGGACATATGAGTCAGTTTTGTTGTTGACCTCATTTTCCCTGATAGCCATGGTGGCCATCGGTGCTGTGAGTGTCACATACATGGATGGGTCAGGCCAGGTATTTGTGTCCTTCATTGGGCACTTGTCAAAGTTATGCCCAACACCGAGTCAGTGGCACTGCATACATCCCACATGGTCCTTGATGAGTTTTCTCTCATTTTCTGTGAGAGGGGGGAGGCATAGTTGTTTGGTTTTCTTGGGTCAGTCAGTGGTGACACCAGGAGAGGATGAGGATCCACTAACTGGTGGGTCAGTGAGTCACAAGAGGAGGTCTTTCTTTTTGCTGTGGTGTACCATGTGAGCGACCGCAGAGGTGTCTATGAGTTTCTATGTGTGGGTGTCCTCTGCCCTCATGCAATCATCCTGTTCCTTGACTTCAAAAGCCCAGGTGGCAAGGTCCACCATGGCTAGGACTGGTTCGAGACTGAGGTTAAGTCTCAAATCAGGATAGAGGTTGGATTGGAGTTGGACCTTGAGCTGGACCTTGGTAAGGGCCTGAGCAGGGGCCAAGGTGGTGAGGATCACATTCAAGTTCTCAATCTTGATCTTCTGGTTGATAAAGATGTGGTTGCCTTGGGATGAGGACAAGATCGTCTTGAGGATCTCGTGTGACCAGTTTTTCTCGAGTACCAGTTGGGAGAGTTCAAGGAGGTATGTGTCTAGGGTAAGGCCATCAATGTGGGTCTGATCGGCTTGGTACCATGCTACAAGACATGGCTCAAACATGCCTTCAGCAATGTAGCTGACTATTTGGTGTCCATTTTCCTGCCGTGCTTCTTGCAGTGTTTGCATGCTAAGGTCCAAGACTGCATGATGAGTGGGGTGATTTTTCCTGCAGTGAGCATCAGACATTCCTTCATCTTGGTGACCTTCACTTCAGCAAGGGGTTGTGTAGTGGTGGACATGGTGGTTCGAGCAGTGGGTGTTGCGGCTTGGTGGGAGTGGAAGTGGTTGGTGGTGGTGATACTTTTGTTGGTGGACAAGTCAGTATCAATGAATGAAGATGGTGACAGGGGCGGGGATTCCAGGCAGGTTGGCTTGGGGTTTTGATGCATAGTTGGTAGTGTCTTGAGTTCAGTGGTGATTCCTGATTCCTGCAAGCATCTTCTTGTACTCTGGGTGAGGAGTGGCATTGGAGTCATCCAGACTCTGGGCTGAGCTTGCATCTACTACTAGACATGAGGTGATCCGGACAGGCTCATGCACACACTGATGTGGCAAAAGGCAAAGATGGGATTGCTGTCTACTACTACGTGGTGACACAAACAACATGTCGCGTGATCACTATGGGATGTGCTGGACTCTGCTATGGTACCGCCACATGGTTACAGTGTGAGGGTAGAGGGTTGCCAAGACAGGGCGGGTTCATTAGGGATTGAAGAACATTGTTGGTGTCAAAAAAAAAGTGGAAGGGAGCTGGGTTAGGCAACCAACACTGAGGTGGGCAAGTCAGACAGGATCAAGTTATCTTTGTTACACAGAAGTGGGAACATTAGTTACTACAAATGAAAGAATAAGTATTTACTATACCTTTGTTACACAGAAGTGGGAATGAAGGTTGGATATTAAAAAATAAAGGTCTATATCAGGGGACCTTTAGATTGTGTAAGTAAAAGGCCACATCAGGTGCACTGTGTGTTTCTTGAGAGCCATATTGGGCTCATCCATTGTCTTGTGGAGCATTGGTTGTTCAGGTAATGATGTCAGTGATGCGTTATTGGGAATGTCGCTGATGTTGTCGGTGGTGGTTGTTGGGTGCCAAACAGGGCCCAACTATTGCAATGGTGGAGTCATGGATATTGGTGTAGCTGTGGATATTAATGTTGTTGATGGTATAGGGACAATGAGTTGGTATTTGGGATTGGGGTACCGATTGGGGGCTGACAGTGAAGTGTATTAGTATGGATGTTGTGAGTCTGCAGACTTACAGTTGCTGCCCCTGTCATCAGCATGTTGTGCCGGTCTACCCTGTCCCTGTTCCCAGTCTCATTTTGTTGTCCTTGTAAAGGCAAGACCCAGAAGAAGAGGAAACACAGAGGGCACAAAGGCACCAGGGGCCACAAGGGCAAAGAGAGTCTATAAAGACTATGTAAGGACAGCTATAAAGCAGTAATACTGGGGATATTCTTAGATGTTAGATTAAGGTATCTCTACTACTACCAGTTGCCCATAATAGGGGTAGAGTAGGATAGAAAGGAATGAAATGGAAGTATAAACAATAGGTAGGGAATTATATATACCTGGGGGTTGTCCCCTTACAGTCCTTGTCCTTGCCATTGTCGGTGTCCCAGTCAGTGTTGTCCCATCCCCATCATTGTTGCCCTGTCCCTGTCCCTCTCCCCATTGGTCATTGTTGTCCCATTCCTGTTCCCATTCCTGTCTCAGTTTCGTTGTTGGCCCTGTGGCAAGTCCAGTGTGGGTTTTGTTTGGGCCAATACCTCTATTCATCCACTCTGCAAGCTGATGCTTGCAGAAGTGGTGATGGTGGTGGTCACCATTGGTGTTCCACCTGCAATCCACCTGTAAGAGGTGGCCGCAGCCACCCCATGTGGCTATGCTGTATCAGAAACTTCCAGGGATGTTACTATGTTACATGTAGTCACACAACCTCTACAGAAGCTTAACATACACACTACATTGGTATCAGACACCTATATATGTACATTGGTTCTGTGTACTCTTGTGTGATCAGCCTTATCACCCCCCTACCCACCATCCTACACTTTTTTACACACCCATTTTGGTTTCCAGT
>QMFE01044985.1:0-15929 GCA_003314665.1 Tricholoma sp. MG77 | reverse complement strand
TTTTACATAAGTAAGGGATGTCAGCACCCACAGGTTTCCAAGGGTAGTTCAATCGAATAGGTATGACTCGACTGATTGGCTTCTCCAGCGCCCCAAACTAGTTCCCCTCCTATAACACCACATCCGTCCGCTTCTCCACGACACTATCTACGATGGCCCGCGGTTTTCGCTCGCCACCCTACGCGTACACTATCTTCCTACTTGAGCTGTTTTCGTGCTCTCTAACGCTGAGGTCGCCGTCAAGCTCCCTATCCTCAAAATGTTGAGCATGGGGGAAAGTGCAAGGTTTCGGATGTTGAGAGGTGATGGCCCGTCTCGGCGATGAATTATCATGGTATGTTGGTTGCTCACAGGTCCCCGCGATATCACGATCCTGATCGGTATAGTTTTGCGAAGTACTATAGCCAGGTGAAATAATGCGGACGCAAGACGGATTCACGACGATTTGCCTTTTTTCGTCGTTCAAGTGACTGGGGTATACCCGCTCGTGGTCCGTGCCTGAGTCCGCACTCCGAAACTTGCCCTTGACACATAAGCCATTGAAGGCGGCTAGCCCGGAGCCCAATGACGGATCATCCACAGATCGAAAAGTTTGTTTGTTTTCGTTGTCTTTTCGAGCACCACCCTAATTTCTTTGTTTAAGACGAACCGCCACGGCACCACGTCGTGCTTAACGTCGTCGAATCTACTCCGAGATACATTGCACCTGTTCTAGACTCATGAGATAACCTTTTCCTCATATTCATTACCGCCTCTCGCCTCCCAAGCCAGACCTACCTCCGCCTCCTCATATTCACGCAGGTCGCTCCCATGTCATCTTGTTTTTCCACCTCTTCATAGCTCCCAAACAGTACTCGTGCCGAACTAATTTCGAATAAGTTTCTGGAGGAAGTATCGAGCTCATTGGCAGCAGTGAAGTAGGACCTTCATCGACCGCGTTTCCGAATCACAGGGATGCAACATGTTTATAGCGGGACTCTAGTAAGCGGGCAGGGTGTGATCCTTTATAAGTTTGACTGGGAAGACATGTAAGCGTTCCGAGTTGGTGTGGTGACCGACTAGTGGCTCCGTTCACCGGCTCGGACACCATCATTTCGTACCCAAATTCTTTGCTACATACTTCGGATAGGCCAGTGGTTGGTGTTGTTTAGCGATGAACTCATTAGTACATCGTGACAGGTGCATTGCCGTAATGGTGCTGTTCTAAGTATTTTCAAGTTCTATATTCATGGAATTTGTATGCATTTTTACATCAGATATCTGATTCTTTGACGTATCAGTGGGTAGCGAAAACTTGCTCCAATCGTATAGTTATCTACATCGAGTTCGCTCCGGAATATCTGACTCGGAATAAATTCTCGGTGCAGACACCAGCCCAGGGAGAAGCGAATCCTGTCTTTGCGGAGAACCACGCCCTGTCATCTGCAGACACCTCGGGGCCACGGCCAGATATTGTTATTGCGATCATCTCATCATAAAGGCTCTGCTGGAAATCCTCTATCGTTCGTTTGAGCTCCGAAATTGAAAGGTTGGTACAGTTGAAAAGTTCCACACTGGCTATACCGCCGTATGATATATAGTGGCATATGTCCTCACTCCTTGGGATGTCAATAAGTATTGCACAAGTGACTCTTGGGGGATTGTAGGACTCATGGAGCGGACAATGCTTGATGTGGAGAAAGTCCACGGAGTGTACATGAGATGAGATGTATGATAACACGCCAGCGGTGAAATGCCTGCTGAGGTGACTAGTCTTTATTTCCTCGAGGTACTGGTGGTGACCTGTAATGCTATCCACGTCTGCTTCCAGCTCGAACTCAACGTCGCTGATCACCAGTGTGTGAAGGTTTTCGATGTCAGACAAAATTCGGAAAACATCGTGGAGGGCCCGGGACACATGCTCTAAGTTGCTCCTCAGGGTGGTCCGATGGTCGAAAGTGGGCAATTGCGAGTTCCACTGATTGATTTGTCCATTGCGGGCGGTGGTTATATAGTTTAATGAAGTTCCAGCCATCAAGCATAAGATCATTACAGACAGCAGGGAGGAACGAGTCACCACGCATCCCCGGCGAAGGCCCAAGGGTTCAAAACACCCGCGGAGGGACATCCGCCATGTAGTGCAGATGCTTCTAAGCAGAGATTTTGGAAGCGAAGAGGAATGGACAACTTTGTAGTGAATTGATTTACAGCGGTGGATGTGAGGCCTAAGTACAGTGGTGATATTTCGCGCGCAGCGGTTCTCCTCTAGCTCTTGGGTAGCAAAGTTGTTTGTCGCGTTGCTAGTAATGGTTACATGAATAAGATGATGTTGAGAAAATTGGAGGTGTGTGGCGAAATCGCTGACGGAGAATATCTCTGAGTCGAGATGAATGGTGAGACTAATCCAAAACTCGGGAACGAGAGACATAACATCTCTCCAGACGGCGCATAATGATGCTATTGAATATGGACAGAAGGTTGGGTGAGTACTCGGCCATCGTGCGCAGATACACAAGCCTGAAGATCATCAGAAGCAGTTCTACAGGCGACAGACGGATGGATGCAGGGGCGGGCCGTGCACCAAAATTCCTGGATCCTCGACTTTTATCTGTCATGGCAAGGTTTCAAGGTAATTCAAAAAATGGTACTAATCCTCGAGGCCTCGCTGTTAAGGCATGCCAGTGTGGCATGGAAATTCTTTCACGGAACTTCCGTATACTCAGCAAATACTGAGATTCAGAAGTGGTCACTGTGATAATCACCAACCTGAGCCTACTTAGTATCACACAGATACTTAGGGAAGAAATGCGAGAAATGAATAGTCGAATGTTACGGAAGATTAAATTATTTGAAATAACTTACTTGTAGTCCCAAAGGTAGCATTTTCGGACTTTCCACTAGTATCAGTTTGACTTGAGACCGTGGTGGCAGTTGACGCGTTGACGTGGGCTATATATAATTTGAAGCAGACTAATAGTATCGATTATTCAAGGGCGTGTAAGTTGGGGAGGCTCAGGCTCGCGATTGGCTCGCGACACTCAAGGTCACGACCGTGGTGAAGGATTACACCCTCAGGCCGGTGAATAGACACTGTTTGGACAAATGACGAAGGACTGGCAGGTTCAGGTTCGCCACTCTCAAGGTCACGACCGCGGTGGAGGACGGCATCACCCGGCTGGTTAGACAATATTTTGCCTAAATGGTGAGGGGCGCTCAAGCTCGCGACGTCTGATGGCGTCTGACTCATCGTTTTGATGGTGTGGACGGTGTAATCCTTTGCGTTGTCCTTCAGTACGTACAAACCTGCGTGCCATGGACAAGTCCCTGTAATGCCATTCAGGTGGAGGGATGACTGCAGAGAGTATGTCACATAATGATCGAGGAAATGCTGCAAAGGAAACGCGCCTATATGCTTCGCCCCACGTAGTGGAAGACATTTCACTAACGAAGCGAATCTTTGTGAAATACTACTTGAACGTTTCCACGACGTTTCCAGTCGACGGAATCAACATGGCTCCTAGCGGTTTTCTCCTACCAGGTAGATGACTGAAGTAACCAGGGTTTTCCGTACTAGGCAAATATAAAGGTAAATTCAGAGCTGTCGTTGGCTTCTAGATGTGCCGCACTGAGTTGGTGTTTCACCATCAGAAACAGATACAAAAAGCAGAGCAGTAATGAGATGAGAGCTTACGCGTTATGTACGGTCATAATCCCCTGTGTCTTGACAGCAAAAACCATGGTGGATTGATGAGTCTGATTTATCTATGGGTTTCATACTAGTCGTTCCTATTGTCATAAAGCGTTATAGTATAGTTATCTGCAAGGATAATCGGTGACGGTGACTCACATAGACGCCCGAAAGTGCTCTGAAAGTCTGAGGTTTCGAGTCATTCTCGAATGGGATAACGGATGCGTAAGTTCTCGGTAGACCTATACGAGGCCGTGGAGGGGGGGGGGAAGTAGTAACACAGATTGTAGTGCACAACAGTGGCCGCGTTGCGCGGTTGGGTGTGGTTGTCCTTGAATTTATTCCAAATGTTGCGATACAGGTCAATCATGCTTTCAGGCGGTTTATCGGTAGATTCTGGCAAAAGAAACCCGTGTAGGCTAACATCGACGAGCAGAAGGCGTCCTTCTTGGCCTAATAACGCCTCTTAAACAGGACACCTGCCTCGTTTTCTAGAAAAATCAGGCATTGCCGTGGGTTATTGCATGCTGTATCCGCGAAGTAAATCGAGTCCAAGGCGAACTTCATTAGAGTCGGAAGGATCCAGGAACCGGGAGTCACTTCCAAAAGGTTGTCGCGATCAGCATGAACCGTAGAGTTAATTTAAATTTGGCCTCGCAGCACCGCGTTCAAAGCTATTAACCGCACAACGCAATCATCGGACTAGTTCGAAATGTTGGAGTAATGGGCCACAAACTTGGCCCATAATGCCGGCCCGGGCTCCGGACTTCCAGCACGTGCATAAACTCAACGCACAGCCATCTAAATTTGCTTCGACTCCTCACCGACGATGACCTGTGGCTCGCGGACAGTCTTTCGATGCTTTAAGGCACTAGAAAAACTTGCAGACAAAATAACAGGCGCAGCTGGCCCATACTTTGTGGGCCTGGCAGTCATTCTATTAGGAATGGGGACAATATGCTTCTGTAAGTCAACCTATCCGTCAGCGAGTCAGGCATGACATGAACACGTTACCCTATTTGCCAGTCGACGTTATCGCGCCAGATATTTCGTACCCCATAATCAGCCTTCCAGCGTGTCTCTTAATAACGCTGAATCTCCTTATGCACTACTTGTATGTGTGCACCATACCACCTGGGTTCGTTGAAGATCCACCTCGAGAGACGGGGTCAAGTTTGCTATGGGCGCGGAGGAAAGGCCAGGAACCGACGGGCGGTGTGAGGTGGTCTACTGTCCTATACATCACGAAGGCGGAAGTGACGCAGTGCACCAAGTGCGGGCAGACGAAACCAGAGGTAGGTCTATTGCGATTTGTGGACCGTGATAGAATCTGATACTTTTGTCTACGAAGCGGACGCACCATTGTCGGGTGTGCAATCGCTGTGTGCTGAAGTACGACCATCACTGCCCTGTAAGTCTGGCCGTCCGCTACCCCTTGCCTGACTCTCATTCACGATAGTGTGCGTTTTTCCTAGGCGTTGTTTCGGTTCGATGTGTAACTGAAGTTAATCTACAAATATAGGGATAAATCAATGTGTTGGACTGCATAATGAACGGCATTTCGTCATGTTTATGTACGTCTCTCCTCCCTCCCTCGCAAGTCTTCTTATAAAGTACATTTAGGGCCTACCTTGTCCTATCCACATTCTGCTTTAGCGTTCTTGGATATTCACAAGTTGTTGATGCCTTGGGCATCACATACGTATGTTTCGGTTTCGGTTCCGACAATCTGTATGCTGAAAATTCGCATCCTTGTAGAGACATTGGTCATACAACGTCCCAGAGATCCTGTACCTTCTGATGTACCTCTTTTCTGTTGTGCTCTGCCTTGCTGTTGGGCTTATGCTATCCTACCATCTCTGGGGGATTTCCTGCGGAGAAACATCTGTCGAAAGCCAGGACCACGATATATACCGTAAACGAGCAAAGTCGCGTGGTGAAGTAATTGCATACGCTCCTGTTATGCACACGCTTCTGATTGTTGCCCCTGCTAGACATTCGTGAACTCCTACGACCTTGGGTATTGCGTTTTCTAACTATCCGCGTTCACCTTATCTCAACGTCTATTTGCACAGCAAACTCAGAAACATCCAACTATTTTTCAATATCGGAGAAAACGGATAGTGCGTGTCCCTCTTACGCTCCTTATATCCACATAATCAATTCATCAACACAGCCCGCTATACACCCTGGTAATCCCCTACCGCATCAACCCATACACAGATGGCCGGTCGTGGGCTCGCCCCCCGGGGTACGATCGCCATGCCGGTGTGAGACGCGGCGAGGAGCTCACAGATGATGAAGGCGACGAGGAGCCTGAGTGACTTCTTTCGTTGTCACTTCCAGGCCTGCTGGTTGATAGCTGTAATTTAGGTAAGCTTGCCTTTCGCATTTTTGGTTTCCGTAGCCTGCGGAGATGATGATATCCTGCCGGGGCCATATGACGCTTTGGAGGCGAGTTTGCTTTCGAGCGGACCCCTTGGGAAGTCGTGTGATCAACGTCCGGCTCTACACTTTCACGTCGGCTCGCTGGAGTCGACGAGTGTTTTCCTGATTTCGAATTTGTTGTTGTGTCCGCGTTATATTTCGACATTGGGAGCTGACGAAGCTTTCCGCTTTGCAGTAGAGGACTGCATATAACTTGCATAGAATGTACACATCTAAGATATTGCATTTGACAGTGAATCCCGCTGTTTTGCCTCATGATTCATATTGAGCTGTAGCATCCTTCGATTTGTTGGGTACTCTTAGGCGATGGCGGACACGAGTGACGGTGGAACCTACTCCGGTATCACTCTGGCACTTACCTTAAACACCCGTTGAGTGTCGCATGGTGGATCTTCTCCCGGCGCCTTACATCGACAAGTTAATTGGATACAGCGAAATATGGGAGGACATCTTGTCCACGCACTTCCTATGTTTTCCATCCTTTCAAGCTCCAATTATCCTCGGAGTCTACACGAACGTGATCGTGGAGTCATTCGCGAAACACTCTAGCAGCGCCGTTGTGGCACCACGCGTTACCTAGAAAACCTCCTTTCGGGAAAGAATCGTCTTCCCTTCCTCGACACTAGTTGAAGAAGAAGGGTCATCTCCACCCTGATAACGAGCATGTTTAATCGATGAGAAGCCAGGTGGTCCTTTGTCCGAACGGCAACTTGCCCGATGCACGGGCGGATAATGTCTGATAATATTTCACATTCTCGGCCTTCGAGGATTACAAGAACAGGCCAATCAGCTGACGTCACGAGAAAGGCTTACTATTCGTCGTACCAGAGTGCTAAGAAATGTCATAGCTACGCGGTTAGAAGATAAGATTATAATCGGACAGAGCATATCCATTTTCGCTCAACGGAATGGGAAGGAGGCTGCCAATTGGTAGAACTTGTGTTGGTATGTAAGCGGGTTTCCCAAGTTTCCTTACTTCCGTTATTTTTCCCAGCAAAATGATGAGGTTCCCATTAGGACCAACGATTACACATCTCGAAGTTCGGATTCCCATCGCCCACATCTCGATGCAACGAAGGGAAAACAAGACCCCCAGTCTTGTGCCCCTTGCTTTGATCACTTGAAACTTAGGAAGCTTTGATCGTCACGGTTGTGATCGGGAACGTCTGCCACATTTGCCAGTGATCATATTCAATGATGATCTGTTGCCGCTGAGCCTCGGCTCTCTCGGTACTGAACGTTGCCACCAATCTGTCACCCCAGCTCTGTTCAGCAATTGCTCACACAAACAAAATGGTCCCTCGGCTCTCGCCAGAGTCACGGGTATATGACAATCCAAGATCTTAGTACAATGTGCATTCCCTGTCTCGTCGCCCTCATCCTCTCCGGTCTCTCAGGCTGGGTCCTTGCTCAAGTGCAGCGAAATGCCTCCTCGACTGTTCCTGTGGCCACCAAAGCCATCGTTACAAAGCTTCATCGTCCTGTGGTACCGGCGCAACCCTTTTCAAGTCCATGATAACACAATTGTCGACTCGGACATACCCTCAAAATTTACCTGGGATGATAGCATCTACTACCGCTTGTGGAAGAACGAGGAGTTCCAAACCTTAGCAGAGGGTCTTGTTCACCTTTGTAATAGGAGGTATGGCTAGTAGCAAGACTGTAGGACGAATCTCGTTGAGATTCGATGATGATATCGATAACTTGTCCAATAATATTGACTTTTTCTTCAGGAATGGTAGTACAGTCGGTGAACCATACGGACGCAATACGAATCGTCGACATGGAGCCGCGCATGGTGTTACCTCATGAGTCGAATGCGTTGAAGCGTTTTTTCCTCGCTCCCGCAACTGCACTGGCGACTCAGCCATGCGACAACTTACAAGTACACTTTGAATAGATCAGACACATAATAATCAGGGACAAATCAACGAAAAGCGTAAACCAAAGCCATATCCGAGATGGCGACCTAAAATCGTTCCCTTTTCCTTATTTACCAAATACATTGGTACCCAAGTCCAGTATCTTTGGCAAGGCGCTTGATATGCTCTTATCCATCGCCTCCAAAAATGTGGTGCCCGGAGGATCCTCCTGTTTCGCAATGAACTGTTCCCACTTTGCCACCTTCTCAGCAACATCCTCGGAATACTCGCGGCTCAACTCAGCAACATCCTCGGAATACTCGCGGCTCAACTGCGCCAGAATCCTCTCCCGACTCAATCCCGGTTCATGTTCCAATATCTTTATTAGATATTCTGCCATAGCAGCGACCCCGTTCGCATTAGCGCTGGTCCAACTCGTCAAAGAGGAAGTAGTCGGCATGCGTATCACCAGTAAGAAGCGACATTTGACGCTGGAGAGCCGGAGTATGCGGACGTGATGGGTTAGAAACCACAAAACCAATGGAGCTTATATCATCACCCCCTGTGGGCTCGAGTGGGTCGTCGCGCGCGTAATCAGGGAGAGAAGGAAATTGCCAATAGCGATCCCGGATCGTACCTCGAAGTTCCTTCGTAGGCTTTTGTTTTCCGCAGATTTTTGTGGTCGGGCCAGTCTTGCTTCTGGCATGCTCTGCACCATTTCAATATAAGGTGAGGAAAGGAAGGGCGACGATAATAATGCGAGAACACATACGGAGAACAATAATAAACGGCGAAATCCAGCTTCGCCTTGCAGACGCTGCACAGCATGAAGTTGACGTGTTCGCCGATGTCTTCTGGGCATTTTGTGCACTTCTCGCAGCGAAAGAGAGGCTTCTTCCGCATTTCACGTATTGTTTGCCCGAGCCCACCCATAGTATCCTCTTCCAAGATGGAGATGATGGGATCCATGCTAGTGTTTCCATACAACAAGTCCTCCACAACCGACATTGTGGTGTGTAGGAGGAATTGCGCTGGATACTGAGGTATTAGGTCAAATACGGGCAGAATATATCAATCGACTCACTGATGAAGTCATTCCCTTCCATCGTCAAGAGCGCAAATCGCGACAAGGAGTTGACCTCTTCCGACGGCGAGTTGGGTAGATCGATAGCTGTCTCCCACCACTGGCTTGGAATTCGATATATATCATTCTCACTCGCTGCCTTCTTCCCCTTGGTGAAACTGCTAATGAAATCAACATATGCCTGGCCTTTCCGTTTTAGCATCGAACTGATCTTGATATCGGGGCACATCGCACGCGCATCCATGCCTAGCGACGATCCCCATCAGCAAAAATGTCAGCACGAAACTTAGCCTTGTACGTGTGACATGTGGTCACCAGGCTTGTAGATGCTATGCAAGGATGCATAGCAGGTAGGTACCAAGTTGGATGGCACTACGGGCGCATCAGGGAAGTGAAAGTCATATGACACAGTTATACAAAGCATTATAAAAATGTATTTTACACAATATCTGTTACTTTGATATATTAGCAGGCATAGCTATATATAGGAGGGTTGCAAAGGCCAATCTTACCATCTCTGCCAAAATGACATACTTGGCCATTTGTTATCATTCTTCTGCATTTGATCAGAGGTTATAATCTTCCCCTGCAGAAGGTATTTTTTTTTTTCAATTATTGTTGGTTTATTTTTTTGATTGTTAATTCTTAAGTTCTTAGGTTGCTTAGATTTCACTCAGTTTACTCAATTCTCACATACTTAATCACATATTTATCTTTGTTTGTGTTAAGGGGTCATCAATAAGTTTTTGTATTTTGTTCAGCCCAAGGGGTTGTGGCTGTGCTAGTTCAAAAGTTCTAAACATTCTGTGTTTTCCTTTTTGTCAACAAAGTTTGCACATAGAAATATTCAAATGGGCTACTACCACTGTTTACATGCCATTGCTTAAGCATTGTTGATGTCTTCAGTTGTTTGACCTTATTTGACAAAAGCACCCTGATTTGACAGATATTTTACAAGACCAGTGACTGACTATCTAGAATTACAATCCTGCAGCCTAATTGTACATGGAATACCTCATTTTATCTATACATGCCCAAATTGATACTAAATGGCAAAGAAATAAAATTCTGCTCCCAAATTTTAATGATAGTTCTAATGCTACATTTCTGTTATAACACAGATAAATTTATTTATTGACATCTCATTTCTTAACATTTTGTGTTCTATTTGTCATACATATTTAACTAGAAATATCAAAGTCTCCCCAATTTCCTGATGACCTGCCTGGTAGATGTATACTAGGCTCGAAGAGGCTTTTAGACAGCTATGTATAAGTCCAGCAGTGTCGTAGGCCTATGCAAGGTTAATACAAGGCATTACAATGCGCCCTGATGAAATGTAAATTAAAACCATATCTAAAACTCTCCGAAACCAAGATCTTCATCCCTGCCTTCACCATCTTCTGCACTGAGCTCATCATCAAGCAAAAAACCAAGATCCTCATCCTCATCCTGCCATCCATCCTCATCCTCATCCTCACCATCAACAACCTGTTTTCTATACCCATAATCACACACTGTGAACCCAGCGGCGCCTATTTTTCATTTGTTTAGTTCAGGAAACCCTGATTTCATAATATATATGGATGAATTAAGGGTGGATGAATTTGAGATGACTTTCTGGCTGCAATGTTCCAAACACTTAAGGTATTGATTTCATATATAGTATATTTCTACTTTTTATGCCAAGTTGGTGTGGTGGAATATCATACCATGAGCAGCTGAAATATATGGAATGTTTTTTCACCTTTGACAAAGATAGGAATTTCATACAGTTGGTCTAGGATAATTTTCATCTAAGATGACAGTTTGGATTTCAACACATTTAAGGTATGAATTTTATATGCAGTATATTCCTACTTTTTATGTCAAATTGGTGAGGTGGAATAACATACCATGAGTGGCTGAAATAGATGGGATGATTTTTCACCTTTGAAAATGATAGGAATTTCATACATTTAGTCTAGGATGTTTTTCATCTAAGATAACAGTTTGGATTCAACTATCTAATCAACATCTAAATTCTAATAGATGAATTTTCATGAATATTAAGAGACATTTTTTTCATCCCAAGAAAGGGGATTTTTCATCTTTGTTAGAATTGTTTTCCTCAAAGTCATTTCAGCCCACCCTCAACCCATCACATGACATGTGTTCAACAACGATCACCATCCCACGGTTGATCATCAATCAACCTTAACGTTCAACGTTCAACCTCCCTCCGTCCATCACTGCTGACATCTCCCACTGGCACTGCTGCCATCGTTCCCACACAGACAACGGCCAACATCAACCACGACGACTGGTGTCCGCTCCCACGACCTCCCATGAACACCTAACGGCAACACACGTGGCTGCAAGTTTGCCACTTCACGCGCATATTCATCCATCAACAACCGTCGACTCGTGTTGAGGGGCCCTGCGTGTAAGGGGAACACTTGGCGAGGCTCTACGAACACCCACGAACACCTACGAAGTCCCGCGAACACCTACGAAGTCCTACGAACACTTGCGAACATTAGCGAACATTCGCGAAGTCCTACGAACACTTCGCGAACACTCGCGAACACTTGCGAACATCTCACAAACACTCGCAAACACCTCGCGAACATCCACGAACACCTACGAAGCTCACAAAACACCTTCGAACTACATCGAACGACTTCGAACTACTTCGTATGGCTTCGGACGTCTTCCTACCACTCCGCACCTCGCCTACGACCACCCCCTGCACTTCAACGATGACGCCGAAGCTATGGAACACCACTCGAACTCGTTTAGAGATAGCGGAACAACCGTTGAGGCGCCCCTGATGTGTGCTCACTTCCCCGGTCTCGCTTCCGCATGCAGACAGGTTTATTTTACTTCGTCACACGGTTTCTTGTACATAGTCGCACCCTTGCAGGGAAACACCTTAGACTTTTCTCTTTGGTTTTCCCTTGCAAGGTGTGTAGTATTTCTTGTATAGTTAACTTTATCTAACTCTTTGGTTTTCCCTTGCAAGTATCGAGTTCAGGCTCTGATCGTAAGGTTGCCCTTACACTGCGCCCCTCAACACAATGCAAACCAAGTTTTTTAATTGTTTATATTCTTCTTTTTCACCTATTTATTACTTTCTTTTTCTTTTAGGCTTTTTACTCTCAACAGCAATGACCCCCGCCACACGCCCAGACCCTCCTCCCCGTCCAAATGGGATGTGAGGGGCTGGAATGACCCCAGGAAGGTCCCAGGAGGCTTATGCAGCAGGGCACTCCCTAGGGTAAGCACTCACACCCATAAATCCACCACGTCACCACTGACCGCCCAAACACGATCGCACCCAGCATGTGCCCCTGCCGCTGTGAGCCACTGCTCGCAGGGTGGGATAGTAGGGGCTGACAATGGCGACGACTGGGGCTCATTGACAACAATGGAGCCACGACGGTGATGATAACGACGATGGGGGGCCCAGTCCCTGCATCCCACAATGCACATATCACAGCCAATAGCCACGACTACCACACGAGCCGCCCCAAATTGATGAGAACATGAACACTACACACCCAGCAGGTGCTGGCAGGAGCGTGTCGATGATAGCGGGGGTGCGACAATGAGGGCAGGTGGATGAGAACGACAATAACAACAACCAACAAACTCGACCCAGCTGACAACCCTGACCACCCCACCCAGCACCCGCCACCACTGCTGCGAGCATCTGCTCACAGGGTGGGTGGCTGGGGCTAACGGCGGTGACGCAACATGGGTGGCGGGGACATGGTGGGGATGGCAGGGCATGGTGGACGTGGTCCAAACGACACAATCGTCATTTGGGCCCGCGGTAAGTTTTTTTTTGTTCATTCTTTTTGTTATAAGCTAACTAACTCGTTTCTTTTGTTTTCTAGGTTCTAAGCTACTGGTAACAACAGAGGGATGCAAGACGACCCGACACCCAACAACACCCGCCTGAACCCCCTCCTCCCTGTCACAACGGGATGTGAGGGCATGGATTGGGGTCAGGAGGGCGACGAGGGACACCGGGAGACCCACCAGTTGGGATACCCGCAAGGTAAGGACCTCCCCAAGCCCTCGACACATGCCATGTCACTGATGCCCCCCTAACCCCCCTCGACCTAGACCACGGTGCCAACGACATGCCTACGCACACCCACCACGGACGACACACCACCCAGCAGTGGGGGCACAATGTGGGCAGCAGTGACACAACGGGGGCCGTGGGGGCACGACGGGGTGGCCAGGGATGCGATGGGAGGGATGCGATGGACACAACGGGGATGTGATGGGAGGGACGTGACAGGGACGGCAGGACAGCAATGAGGGGGGCATAGGGATGCTTGCATTTTTTCTTTTACTTAGTAGCTTTGTATTTTAGTTCACTAATTGTATGAATAATTACTCCCTGTCAGTGCCTGTTAATGGAAATTCAGCCCTTTAAAGTATTTACTGAACATTGAAAATCCACCTACAGGTGGATGAATTACCCATGCATGACATGGTAAAAATGACAGGGTATGAAACGTGCCATTTTTGACATGAATTTCACCACTTCGGTTTGTCCCTTTAAAAAATGAAAATGATACCATGGCATCATACAATTACCAGCTGATAGGTATACCACTCTGGGATGAAATTGATTCCCTCTGTGGATTGTATTTATTCCCTCCAGGTATTATATTCAGTACTTGTAGACACTAATAATGGTATGAATTTACATATATAAGAGGGGGGAATTGGGGTGTGAATTTCCGGCGTTGGGGGGTCCACAGTGACACTCATCTTCTGGGTCCACCTCATCCTCAATTCTCGGCTCTATCTCATGATGTGGTTGCTGTAATTCAGCTTCACTTTCTCTTGCAGGTTCATCATCTTGATCTGCAGTACGGCTGTCCTCTCCACAACAATTTCGTTCTGCGCGATCACGGTCGTCCAGGAATTGATCTGTTGCTGTGCATGTAGATTTGTGACCCACACCTCCACCACGAAATCGCATGACCATGTCATGGTCAACAAACCTGTGAATTCTTGAGTGTTAAATCATCGGGTAGAGAGTGAACTTACATTCCTATGTAGTAAAATTTCCAGTCCTCACCCTGCTCAGAAGTCGATCGTGCAATGGAATTTTGCTGCAATAAGTCACCTGTATGACCATAAGAGAATGTGGGAATAAGGTGCACCCCATGGATGACATGTTGTGGATCCAGAAATCCAAATGCAACAGGATCATTGCTATCCACAAACCTGATGCAATGCAGTCATTTTGCATTCCAGCCTGCCCGATACTTCAAATCTCAACCATACCATTGTACCCAGAGAAAAGACATATGCTGTGGCTCAGATGATTGTGAATGTCGACCGGTATGTTGCACCATCACATGAAATATGCCAATGATTTGAGCATACCAGTAGGGATGAGCACAAGTCTGACCAGTGCCTTGATCTTCATGTGACAGGGCCATGATATCAGCATGTGTGCGTGAATTTAGGAGAATCTTGAGAATGGCCACTGTGGAACCCTCACAGTATGAAAACCCACCATTCTTTCAGCCACTTAAGTAAGGGAAAGGCCCTCCTTAGGGTAAAAATTTCACACTCTTATGACTACCATGGTGGAATCAATTTCATACATTATGTATAAGAAAGATCACTCTGAAGGTTGTGAAAAAGGAGGCTTTCCCAACTTGTAAGGGATGAATAAATGGATGAATAAATGGATGAATTTCACACAATTTTTGTCCCATCTCATACCCCTGATTTCATCCCCTAGGGTTGACTTCCATCTTGTCAAGGGTGGAATTTTATACATATAGACTAGATTAATTTCACCTATTTTTTGAGAGGTTTTCACAACCTCAAGTTAGTGGTTTATCATCCATAACTGCTGTGGATTTTCAGATACAATTTCATCCATTTATAGAATAAATTTCTCCATGTTATTGTAGGTTTTCAAACCACTAAAATACATAATCTAGTCCAAAGGAAGCAGAAAAAAAAATCCCCCACCAGTTGATGCTCGTCCTCATCGTGTCGTCCTCATTGCATTGTCCTGGTCTTCCCTGCCCCTGTCCCCATCCTCGTTGTGTCATCCTGTCCTGGTCCATGTCATCCCCGTCGCGTCGTCCTGGTCCCTGTCCCCATCTCTGTCACATTGACCTGGTCCTGGTCCTGCCTGTCGCATCGACCTGTCCTGGTCCTTGTCGTCCCCATCGTGTCGTCCTGTCCTGGTCCCTGTTGTCCCTGTTGTGTCGTCCTGGTCCCCATCCCCATCGTGTTGACCTGGTCCTGGTCCTCCCCATCACGTCATCCTGTCCTGGTCCCTGTTGTCCCTGTTGTGTCATCCTGTCCTGGTCCCTGCCATCCCTGTCGCATCATCCTGTCCTGGTCCCTGTCGTCCCCGTTGCATCATCCTGTCCTGGTCCCTGTCATCCCTGTTGTGTCGTCCTGTCCTGGTCCTTGTCGTCCCCATTGTGTTGTCATGTCATGGTCCCTGTCATCCCCGGCCCCATTGTGTTGACCTGGTCCTGGTCCTCCCTGTCACATTGTCCTGTCCTCGTCCCTGTTGTCCCCATCACATCGTCCTGGTCCCCCGTCCCTGTCCCCATTGTGTTGACCTGGTCCTGGTCCTCCCCGTCATCCTCATCACGTCATCCTGTCCTGGTCCTTGTCGTCCCCATTGTGTTGTTGTCATCACCATCATGGTGTCTTGGTCGCTGTCCCTGCCATTCATCGTCTCATTACCCACCCTGCGAGCAGTGGCTTGCAGCGGTGGTGTGGGTGGACTGTCCTTGCCATCTCAAGCCCCAGTTGTTGTTGTTGTTGTTGTTGTTGTTGTTGTTGTTGCTGCTGTTGTCATTGCCGTTATTGCTGTTGCCAC
>QMFE01044975.1:0-10571 GCA_003314665.1 Tricholoma sp. MG77 | reverse complement strand
TTTGCAAACCCAGTAAAATATCTTATGGTATCATATGTTGTATACACAATCTACAGACAATCAAATATGTACAAATACCACTTTATAGTACATGAAGCTTAGGTCAAGAACATGAATTAGTCAATATTATTAGCTGTGTCATCTCCTTCTTCATCCTCCTCATTCTCAAGACCATTATCTTTGTTTGCTTGTTTCTCAATCAGCAGTTTTGTGTGAAGAAGTAGCATGACATGTAGGGTATAACACGGGTACGGTGAAAACCACGGTATCCGGGTCACGGGGTCTGTGGGTATGGGTACAGTGTTAGAAATTGCCGACCCGCTTATTACCGTGACCCATTACCGTGGTGTCACAGTGTTGCATGGGTGACACATGATGTTCGTTTAGCTGTTTCAACATTGACAACAACAACAATGGAGCTCCTCAAAACAAAATATGTAAGTGTTTTTTGCTTCTTTTTCAATTACTCACAAGTTTCTTTCTTAGGTTACACTTTCTATTTACAACGACAATGCTCGCTGTCTGCTACCATGGCAATCCGAGGCTGCCAACAATGCCCAGGTAAGTTTTTTTATGTTTGTTTCTTGATCTTTTGTTTCAACTTTTGTGTTCATTTCTTTAGGGTTTAACTATGTTACCAACAACATGACAACCCTGAACAGCGGACCCACCCTGGTAACCTCGGCCCAGTACCCGCCCCCACCACTCCGGGCAACTGACCGCAGGGTGGACCCTGGGTGCTACAGATGACAACGATGATGGGGACAGCAACAGCAACAGCGGACCCAACCACTGCTGCAAGCAACTGCTTGCAGGGTGGGGATGGGAGCCCAAAACAACGACACAGAGGAGAACATACAACAGGGAAGGGAAGACTGTGACGACGGGATTGACAAGACGACGACAGCCACCACAACCACGATATCGGGGACAATGGGACACGGTGAGGGGATAGTGGGGAGATGAACACGGGGATGAGACGAGGATATGAGGATGCAGCATGGGCCCAAATGTTGTGTATCTACACAGCGTTTTGGCCTCAGGTAAGATTTTTATATGTTCCTTGTTTTTCTTCCTTCAACTAACTACCTACCAGCAACGACAACTTCAAGGAGATGACAATGGCCACAATGACAAAGGACAACACCATCAACCACGGGAATGATGGACAAACCGCCGTGGCAAGCAACTTGTGGGGTGGAAGCAAGGAGCAACGATGAGGGGAGGGGATGGCCACCAGGACAAATGGACTGCGGGGGGGATGAACGACAGCAATGGGGATGAACGATAGCAATGGGGATGAATGACAGCAATGGGGAAGAACGACAGCAATGGGGACGAATGACAGCAATGGGGAGGGGGGAGGGGCCATGTCACTCACAAAACAGACCCAAATGACATCTATTGTCGTTTGGGCCCCAGGCAAGTTTTTTATATGTTCGTTTCTTACTTTTTTCTTTTAACTAACTCAGATCTTTATTGATTGTAGGTTTTACTTATGTTACAAGAACACAACAACCCATGCCCTGTCATCTACCACCACCACTGCGAGCCCCTGCTTGCAGGGTGGGTGGTGCGATGGGACAAGGGAACGACACGACCATGACAGGGAGGATGGGAACAATGAGAACACGGACATGACAATGGGATGAGGACGACGAAGACTAGGATGACAACGAGGCCGACTACTACAGCCACCACTGTAGGAGCCGACAGTGATGACAAGAATCACTACCACCATGGGAACAACAGGGACAATGGGGGTGGTGAACAACGCCACGGGCCAAGCGGACAATGGGAACGCAACGACGAGGGCCAGGTGATGGCTGGCCCCTCCATCGCAAAAAACACAAGGGAGGTTTTTTTGGTTTCTATTCATTAGTTAGTTTGGTGCTTCCCTGTTAATTAGTTTAATGAAATTCTTTAATTCTTGTGTTGTACGAGGCTTGTGCAAATGCGAGGCATTATAATTTATTCAAATTAAAAAGCCTTATTGTCTGTATTGTATGCAGGGCCTGGGTGTAGTTAAGTTAGTTGAGTGTTATACAATACAAATACACTATGTCAACAATATAGAACATCAAATAAATGGCAAAAAAAGAATTGAAACCATGATGTATATTCATGGTGTTGCACCTACAGTGTTTCACAAAAGACCGTGGTAAAAACCTGTCACCGCGGTTGCGGTGTTAGAACGGGTATGGTGTGCACAGGTACAGGTGTGGTGTGTGAAATTTTACCTGCGGTGTGACCCATGTTACACCCTAATGACATGTAAGAACCTGGTAAGAACCAGTTAAATTGCTGGGTGTCATTCTCTTCAGAATTGATTCAAATCCACCCAGCCAGGCATTTAATTGTTCACATGCCTGTATCAATTTTACAATTAGTCACTTTGATTATCTACACCTCAAGTACCATACCTGAGTATTAAAAACTCCTCTATAGTATTGCTGACCTTCTCTATCAGTATCCACAACAACAAGATTTGGTTCAGAGCTATTTAATGGTGCTGGATTACACCATTTTCTACACAGATAATCAGTGGCATGGTGATTGATGTAATGGTATGTATCAACAATAAAGCATGTTTTTTTTCATATTCTGTCCCTGCTGCCACTGGTTATGGCTGTACAAAGTACCGAACAAGCCTTGTCAATACAAGCAGTCTGCCCATGACTCTTCAGTTGGATAAACTGACTTGAGGAAATTTAGAAAAACAGATATTATTAAAAGATCTCTGCTCAACAGTCAAGATGACAATATTAATGTTGCCCCCCTATTGTAGAGGGGGCACAGCTAACTACTTAATAAGGAAATGCTGCCACCCTGCTCGGAGCGAGATGGTGGCTGCACCATGTGGACCTGCTTTTCCCATAAGTACTCCCTTGCCTGCAACAGTGGGTGGGGGTGTCCCCTTTCCTCATCCCTGTTGTTGTCCCCTCATCCCACCCATCCCATTCCCTTCATTCCCATCCCCTCATTCCTGTGTTTCCCTCCCCTTTGGTCCTGCTGTTCCTGCCCCCTCATCGTCAGTAGTACAAGTTATCTGAAGAAGAAAAAAGATTGTTAGTAACAAAAATAATAAAATGAGAAAAGAAAAGAAAAAACCTACAGCCCAAGAGATTTTGATGATGTCTCTTGGGCCATTTTTGTTATCGCAGGACTCTCATGTTGCTGTCCCCTCAGTGTCTCGGCTGTCGCCCCCTCACCCCATCCTGATGTTATTGTTGAGCACCCACAGTCCACCCTGCAAGCAGGGGCTTGCAGCGGTGGGGAGGTGGGTGCTGGGTTGCCTTCGTTGTCCTGTCATTGTATCCTCATTAGTCGTTCCCCCTCACCATCTCCTGCTGCCCCATCCTATTGCTCCCCGTTTCCACCCCATGATGTAACCGTGCACCCAGGTGTGCACACAGTAGACACAGTCATGTGATCATGTATGATCACATGATTCCATGTTGATATCCAAGTAGATACAGACAGTTTGTCTTAGCCTACAACTGCTATACAGCGTGCTTCGCCCTTGCGTTAGGGCATCTCCCTCCTGTTAGCGGACTCGTGCACTGTCTGTGTGAGACTGCATGCCTCCAATGCTAACTATATTTCTACCAGCAGAACTACTGTATGACATACAACCACAGCATGAATGATGCCAGGAAGATGAAGACAACACCACTGCAACAACCCCCACAACGCCACACAAGTGAGGGACGGTGACAGGACCACAACAGCCCAGGTGATGTGGGGCATGCCCACAGATGACACCACCCACACAGCTGCATGGGCCTTATGAGGCAACTCAATGGGAGGTGGACAGAGAGGTTATGACAGGCACCTGGCAATGGGTGGTTCACCTTCAGCTACGTCCAGGCACATAGTAGTATTTTTGTATCCTGTTTATGTAAATTACAATGATACTCTTGTTCTTATTACTTCATGTCACAATAAAACTTGTAAAAGAGCCTTCGAAGACTTCTATGTCAATGTACAAACTTCAGTGTTGTGTGCATATCACGTGGTTGCATCACAACGTGCTGGGTGAATAGTGTTCACTAGTGCTGTAAGTTTGATGAAACTTTCTGTTTCATCTTGTTGTTAATGTTATTACAACCATTAGGTGCATCCCTGACTTCTGGTCTGGTCCTTTACAGGCCTTACCAGGTAAGTTCATATTTTTTCTTGCGTTACTGACAAATCTGTCGGTTTCCCTTTATCTATGACATTCAACTTCAAACGTCGTTTACTGCATCACCATGGCACAGCTTTGGCCCCTTGGATGCCTGGGAGCGTAAACGTTCAATGGGGTATGGCTGTGCATACATGGCCCCATCTCTCATTCCAGGTAAGGTTGGTGAAATGTCATGTTTCACCTCGCTGCTAACATTCATCTTCGAATGTTCATAGCTTGTTGCACCCATTTGGTGCATCTTCAAGTGTTCAGGCTCCTTGTCAGGTCCTTTTCGTACCCTACTAGGTGAGTCCGGCATTTTACCTCGGTTTTGAGATTTTACTGATGAGTTCATCTGCTTTCAGTTTCAATGTTCGGTTTCAAACGTCTGTCGGGAACTGCGTCATTATGATGCAGTTTCAGATCCTTAAACCCCTGAATACACAAACCTTCAAAGGAATGTGGTTGGATTGAGCTGTAATTTACCCTCCCCCATCTATTCCGGTCGGACTCCAGGTAGCTGAACTTAGAGTTTAATGGAGAATCAAATCTCGAGGCCTAAGTTCTCAAAGTGCCTACAAAATAAAGTTGTGCAAAGCAGGGATTGAACTCACAGCCTTACCACAAAGTGATCACATGACAAACCAAACAAGTGTGCTCAACCAGTTGAGCCACAGGGGAATTATTTGTTACTAATAGAAGGTTTATTTATGACAATAACTCTGATTTTTTCGAAGTAATTAAGATCAAAGTTATTTAATTTACCACATCCCTCATGTTCAACACTAGGGAGTTGGGATGATGTGATTAAATACATAAACAAAAAATCCTCCCTCTCGCATCTTGCAAGAGGGAGGGTTATTTATATACATAAAAAGCTAACCCCTCGCATTTGGTGCGAGGGGGGGAGGTAAAAACATAAAGCAAAAAAAACCCTCCCCCACACAAAATGGGGGAGGGGGTAGGTGCAATACTACTAAATAATTTAAAATATAAATAAACCCTCCCCACGTGAAATGCTGGGGAGGGGGAGGGAACGCAGCCCCGCTGTCCTTGGTGCATCTCCTGGGTTCGCTGTCCTGGGTGCGTTTTCTTTGGTGCGTTGTCCTGGTGGTGCCATTCTGGGTGCGTCTTCTTTGGTGCATCTTCTTTGGTGCATCATCCTGGGTGGTGCTCAGTCCTAGGCACGTCAGTCCCACTCCTGTCGTCCCTGGTTGTGGTTGTGGTTGTCTTTGTCTCCTGCTTGTTTTCCTCGTCGTACGGTGTCCCCCCCTCGTGTTCCTTGCTGTCCTCCCTGTTTCCTGTGTCGTGGCCGTCCCTGTCGTCCTCCCCATTGTCGCCCTTGGTGCCCGTTGTTCCCCCCGCTGTCGTTGTTCCCCCCGGCATCATCGTTCCCCTCCTGGTCCTTGTTGTTGTTGTTGTTGTTGTCCTCCTGGTCTTGGTCCTGGTCTTGGTACTCATTGTTGTTGTTGTCATCCTCCTGGTCCTGGTCCTGGTCTTGGTGCTCATCGTCATCGCCGTCCTCCCGCAGCGGTGGTGGGTGGTCTCTTCCCCTCGGTCCCCATCCTCGTCCCTCATCGTGCCCCTTCCCTGGCGCCTCTAGCCATTACTGCAGCCACAAACCACCCCACGAGCAAGAGCTCGTGGGCATGGGTGTGGCTGCCGCCCCTGTGGGTGTTGCTGTCCGGTGCTGGAGTGCTGGGCCACCCGCCATGTCATCCTCGTTCCACTTGCCATCCACCCCATGAGCAGTTGCTCAGTGGGGCTGGGGGCGGGTGGTGTGTCGTTCGGTGCAGGGCCTGTAGATGTCGTTAGTTGCACAAAAAGGAACAAAAAAAAAAAACTTACTTATGGCCCAGGAGACGTCGCTGACAGCGATGTCTCCTGGGCCCTCATTCTTGGCGTGTCGTCCTGGGTTGCGTTGTGGTGGGTGTGTCATCCTTGGTGCATCTCCCTTGGTGCGTCGTGGTGGGTGCGCCTTCCTTGGTGCATCCCTCCTCTGCCGTCGTTTCGTTCGTCCATGTCCTTGCTCCCCAGTCCACCCTGTGAGCAGTTGCTCACAGCGGCTAGTGTTTTAAAGTCCAGTCCGGTTCGGTTTTTTGACCCTAAAATGGGTAGACCGTAACCGTAACCGGTCTAGGACCGACCCAGATATTGGGGGGACCTAACCGGACCGACTGTCTTTTGCGGTTAATAGACCGAAAAAAGACCAGTTAAGACCGGTTTTTTGTCGTGAAATTTATCATACTATACAATCTATATGTATCTCAACGAATATTATTTAAAACACTTAACCATCATACAGATAAATAATAATTGTAATTCCCCGGAGTTTGATCCAATTTTTAAGAGATTCCGTCAAGATTTGACTGAGATATGGGGAAAACAAAAGTGCAGTGTATTAGTTTGCGGTTTGCGGTATGTAGTTACAACTTGCCAGGGCTGTTAAATGAATAAAATATACAAGGTACAGATGTTTATGTGTGTTAGTGTAATGTAATTGATGATGTCTAACTGTACCCAACATTTTGTAGCACAAGTTACAAGCAGTACAACCCATGTTATTCTGATCACGAAAAAATAATGGTATCAAAATGTATTTGGTCATATCTTTCTCAGTTCTTGACCATTTTGGATGAACCAAGGGCCGAATTCAAGGCAATAAGCGGGGAAATTAGGTGGGATAGCTCACGTGATCAATAACCGGTTTAAACGGGTTTTTTTTGCGGTTAACGATGTTTTTCAAATTTGAAAGACCTTAACCTTAACTGCTAAAGACCAGCCCTTAACCGTAACCGCTGGTCCGGTTAATATCTGTCCGGTTAGGTTCAGTTAACGCTCTTTTTTCGGTCCTATAGACTGGACCTTTAAACACTAGCAGCGGCGGTGGTGGGTGCTAGGTCGTGCCTGTCGTCCGGCTGGTTTGCTGTCCTCTTCGTCCTGGTCCTGGTCCTCGTTGTCATCGGCTGCTGCCGCCGTCGTTTCCTTGTTCTGGCTGTCCTCTTCGTCCTGGTCCTGGTCCTGGGCTTGGGGCTCCTCATTGTCATCCCTGGTCCTGGTCTTGGTGCTCATCGTCGTCGCCGTCCTCCTCCTGGTCCTGGTCGTGGTCTTGGTGCTCGTCGTCCCTTGTTCGTCGTCGCCCTGGCCCTCTGTGTTGTTGTCCTGGCATTGTGGGTGTACATCATTGTTGTCCCCCATTTCGTCGTCACCAGCATCGTTCCACCTGTCTTCCACCCCACGAGCAGTTGCTCATGGGGCTGGAGGCGGGCAGTGGGACGTGTGGGTGGTGCTGGCATTGTTGTTGGGTCATCGTGGTGGGGTCCTGGGGCCGTTCCTCGTCGTGGCCCTGGTGCTCATTCCTCGTCGTCATCCACTCACCCTACCCAACCTGCAAGCAGGTGCTTGCAGCGGTGGGAGTGGGCAGCGGGTTTTGTCTGGTTGGTTTGCCTCCTCATCTCCCGTCATCTTGTTCTGTCGCTGTTCCGTCGTTGGGCCTCTTTCCCCTTGCTCATTCCTGCCGTCCCGTTGTTTTGTGTTGCACCTGTTCCCACCCCACGAGCAGCTGCTCGCACTGGTGGTCCTGGGTGCTGGAGTGGTGGTTGTGGTTGTGCCGGCGTCGTTGTGGTTTTGGGGTTGTCCTGTCGTCGTCGTCAGTAGTACTATTTAAAAGTTCGTTAGTAATAAAATAATGAAATGAGAAAGAAAGAAAAAACTTACCGATGGCCCAAAGACATTGTTTGATGCTCTTGGGCCTTTTTCTTCATTTGCTTTGCCTCCCCCTCCTTGTTTCTCCTTCATCCCCCCGTCGTTTCGTCTCCCCGTTGCGTTGTCATTCTGTTTGGCCTGGTGGCGGCGTTGCCGTTGTCTCACTGTTTTGGACACCCGTTCCCACCCCACGAGCAGTTGCTCGCAGCTGTGGTTCTGAGTGATGGGGTGGTGGCTGTGGACACGTCACACAGCTGTGATGTGTTATGATTGATGACGATTTGTTATCTCGCACCTTGGTTGGTAATAAAAGTATCAAATCTTAGAAGAAGGGGAATGGCTTGGTAGCTAAGTGGTTAAGCGTGCTGCATTGGTGTGGGAATGTTATACCCAAGGGTGAGTGTTTGATTCTTGATGATGTGAAGCTTTTATTTGGTAAAGCACGTGCTGTCTGGTTAGTCCGATTGTTATGGTTGATTCCGGTTAATCTGGGTGATTATTTGTCCGGTGGGAATCCGGGTATTCCGGGTGTAAATTTGATAAATGAGTCCTGGCGGATTACCTCCATAAAGGGACAGTATATACAAAAAAAAAGTCCACCGGATTCCAGAGATTCCAGTAAATCCAGCCAGACAAACCAGAATCCGGCCGGACAAACCGGAATCTGACCGGAATAGGTGGGGGAGTGTAACATACTCTGGGAAAGAGAGACTGAGACTCTGCTATAGTTTGGACTACTCCAAACTATAGTGAGCCAGGGAGAGAGGAGAGCCAGAGAGAGAGGCAGACAGTAGTAGAGATATAGGGAGGGAGAAGGAGTGTGAGGAGGGAGAGACTGCTGGTATAGCTGGTATAGCTGGAGTATAGCAAGGCTTACTCAAAAAAATGTAAAGGTTTAATCCTTTACAGTAGACACCTCAAACTCATCATGCACCAAGCAGAGTATGACCCAATTCTATAGGTAGATATACTGTGCTAATGCGGTGACAAGTTAAGAGGTTCTGCTTATGTAAGTAATTCCTAAACAAGTAATGCCCCCCACCACTGCACATAAGTAAGATTGAATCCGTTACACCTGGCTTACCATGCCACCAAGAAAGAACTTGACGCCATCGAAAACATTGAGGCATGGATTCACCATATCGTTATCCTTGATGTACAACTCACCACCCATCAGAAGCAAATCACATCCAGCATGGCCCAGGCCGCAAAGGCCGCAGCGAAACTTCATCAATCATCTCAACGCTCTAATCATTCCCAGACATCAAACCCCACTACTACAGTGAATGCCTCCTCCTCTAACACCACCACCCCCACTGGACCTATCATCAGCTTTGTTGCACTTCCCAAGCTTACCCAACCCGAAAAAGACCTCCTCGACCAGCACCAGGGTTGCTACAAGTGCCAAATGTTCTACACTGGTCATTTCTCCCGCTCCTGTACCAACGACCGTAAGGCTCTCCAAAAGTGGGAGATGAAAAGTTTGTCATGGTCGGTTATCAATTCGAGGGGGCAGCCATTCTTCGACAGCAGAAGGCAAAACAGAATATTTCATTGACCAGATCGTGGACCAACAAACTCGCGGGTGTGGAAAACAGTTCCTGGTCAGGTGGCTTGGATACAGACCAGAAACTGATTTGTGGCTACTGCGGTGTGAGATCGCAGATATGGAAGCATATGCAAACTGGCTTAAAAGGAAACCATAAGCAAATTTTTAATACTTGGGAGAGTGTAAGAGTATCTCTTACCTAATACACATGATCACCTGACATACCCTTTATAACCATTATCAACCACACATTGTATCATCATCTTGTACCATGAACAATATATTCCATTCCACTTTAGTTCTGTAACACCTTAGTGTTGGATGTCCTATCATCCTTCCATTTTTATGCTCTCAAATGCTCTAATATATGTACCATGGTCTATTAAAATGGTTAGCAAGGTCAATTACCTAGTGATGTGAGCGGCTGAGGCCGAGCCCAAAAAAGCCGAGCCTGGCTGGGCTGTCACAGTGGCCTTGGAGGGCCTACAGCTCAGGCTTAGAGTCTGGAAAGCCATAAGCCATGGCCTGAGCTGTGGCTTTCAACGCCTGGTGTATTTGACTTTGCTGTTGCTTTGATGCAGACTTTTGTGCATTACAGTTCATCGTATTTGCTCTTGTTTAGCATATCAACATCAACTCTTACTGTCGTTTCTCAGTGTTCTCCAAAACATTGCCTCCTGCTTTAAGTCTTGCCATCTTCTGCAGCCACTCTGCATTGTATATCTGGTACATTCTTTTTCTATTCTTATTTGTCAATAGCTTACTATTATTTTTGTCTTTTACTTTAGATCATGGCAGTTATTCTACAACAATGCCTCTCGTGTTGTATGGTGCTAATCTATGTCCTAATATCTAGTATGCCAAGCACCTACCAACCACATTGTCAGCAGTGCCAACAGCGAGGAGGCGCCAGATGATGGAAGGAGGAGCACGAAATGATGACAAGATCAATGGTGCCGATCTTTCATAGCTTTGGTGAGTCAATTACATTTGACGATGTCCTCCATGCTAACACCTTTACATAGCACCCAAATGTATTGTACTAGTGATGTCAATAGCTTAATATATAGTAATTCCATCATGTTTCCTCGACTCAGCTTGCCTGCCACTCCCACTCCCTCATACCCTATGAGCTGTGGCTTGGGCTGA
>QMFE01044969.1:0-20949 GCA_003314665.1 Tricholoma sp. MG77 | reverse complement strand
TACCACCTCCGACAAACCAGCATCCTTTCCTTCCTTTCCGTAAAGGATCACGTACATATGTCCTGTTCTTTCAATCCTTCAATTCAACTACTGCGCAATAGGTCCATCTGAATCAAAACATCCAAGTTTCTAATTTTTATATCGGTTGCAATTGTTTATAACTATACCAAAGTCTCAGCTCTTGATTGTATGCTCGATCGAGCTCCGGTCTCACTTTTCTTGTATATACATAGGCCAAGTGCTAAGCACAAATTCCGTCTCCGAAAATCCCCATTGATACTGCACTTGATGTGTTTTCCCAGATGCAGGGACGCGAAACTGCACCTGGCGCGACAACAAAATCATTGATATATGAATCACTAAAATCAAACCTGCATCCGGTTCTTCTGTAATGTCCCATTCAATACAATAGTCCATGACAGCCTGTAATGACCTGACATCCCCCACGAACGCCGTCCGAGATGCGAAGCGGAGTGGAGCAGAATTGTGTACTTACGTGACGGAGAACGCACACCTGACATCGTACAATGGCGCAGAAAGCATCCGTCAGTTCCCAGAACCGTTGTATTGGAGGTCAAGAGCAAAAGGAGCTGAGAGGAGTAACCAGCACCAGTTCGGGCAGAAACGTCAGTCCTGCTGGTTCGTTGCATGCACACGTCAAAATCCAAAAACAGGTTCTTTTCACATCAGGTTCCTTGAAAGATGAGCCATCCAATAGCAGAACCAGAATCTTGTGGAGTTCGGCTAGACACAGGAGAAATGTACGGAAGATTGCAGACAGTTCTGTAAACAGATTGAAATGCCGGCTACCAAGGGGATTGCTCGCGGGCGAGGGAGACTAGGGCCAACAGACCTGAGATTCTGTTCCTGGCGCAAAGAATCACAATAAACTGTCTTCCAACTGAGCTAATTCAGTAAATTTGGAGTAATGATGAAGAAGTAAAATGGGTCAATATGAGCGGCGATACAAGCGTCAACCAACCTGATAGCACAAGGCCGTGAACCTTCCTTCAAGTTCTACTTGTGCGGTAGTTGCCGTTAGATATCGATAATATCTATCGCGTCCGCATTAAAAGCGGTGGAGCAACGTATAGGACTTTGGATTGTTCTTTATGCCGTTACACAGATTGCTTGGGCCCATCGGATCCAGACAGGATAGTTGATAGATTCGTGATACCATACAGTAGATGGGCAAAGTCTGGTGTACCGCACAGCCACGCCGTCAATTGGACCCTGAGTATAATTTAGCAACAGGATTGAAGATCTAAGATCTGACTATGTAAGACCACGCCTAATCGATAAATCTCCTGCTATCATACATTTGGTAATGATTTATTCGAAGTGCTAACGATCAAACAACCTAAATAGGATGACTAACAAATATGGTAAGGCAGAATGTAGTGGCGCATAATAATTTCAATTTTCAGAAAATGAAGGTTATCTCGAACCTGCATCATTTTTCCTGTTCCGAAAGAAAAGTACGTCCGCTCCACTGACGGCGAATTATCTTTTTTACTCTGAGCTCCAGAAGAAATCACTAATTTGGACTACTGTACAAGTCTGCCGTCAATAATGCACATTATCAGATCTGCCAAGTTCCGTGCGAAGGAACTGCGTAATTACCATCCTATCGGTCGGATTGCCGATGTTATTGGAATTTAGCCTACAAGTTGCGGCAAAATAGATATCACCTGTAAATAACCGTGGTATGGGGGGTTCTGTTGCTCAAATCACCACAAGCTACACTTTCGCAAAGATCTGCGCCCCTCAGGTTCATGACATTTATGACAGAACACAAAATCAGGTGCTGGCATATATTATTACGTATACCCTGCGCGCGTTCACCCCAAAAATTCAAGCCTTATGCCCTGATGCCAAGTAAGCAAAGGCCTTCTCGGCGGTATCAGCTAGGCAATTGATCTCTCCTGATCCATGCATTTCAGTCTATGGCCAAGTAAAGAAACATGTTTCTGGCCTAGACCATTGACTTTCGGCGATCAGTTTCACTGAGAAAAATAACAAACCCGGCAATATTATAATGAGACCATCATGATGATGCCGAAAGGTCAGCAGTCACATATTTGACGGAGAAATTTAAGATTCTTAGGCTGGCAGGCACGCCACCAAAAATAGCTAAGCGATCCAGTTTTAAGCGCCGGACAAAGTCGGTGGCGATTCGGGGATAGCTGTCATTGTGGAGCAACGGCGGCAAGACAACATTTCGGAGGCCGGGACTCTGCTCCGTGCGCCATGATGCACTTACATCAGGAACGGTTCAGATGTTTCTGTATTAAGTTTTGCGTACCTTAAACACTTCAAGCTTTAGGGCAAGCGACCACCCTGATATGGCTGATGGCGAAGATTACCAAAGGGGCGTAAGAATGAATAGGATCTACGGCTGCTGGGGCTCGAAACATCCATGGGACGAACCGTCAAGAATTCAGTAATAATTTATGTAATCTGTTTTGCTTATTTACTAACACGGCGACAGCGCTAGGTCCAAACATCCCATACCACGCGGATTTTGCGGTTCAGATATCAGATCTGATATTTCATCAATCTCTTGAAAACGTCACGATGGGGGTATACGGATCATAGTACGTAAGTATATCGCGACTGCCCGAGCCGCCTTGGCCCAGATGTGGACGATCGGAGCGTACTCATGGTATTGTTCATGCACACGCGATTGGGTCGGTCAGCTATTGTGAGGGGTGGAAAAAGGGGGTATTTACTCTAATGGAAATTTTTTGGGCACTGGCAGAGTGCGCGGATCTTCCACCTTCCCCTGCACATAGGCTAAAGTTAGTGTTCAGGTCCCCGTTTCCGAATAACCCACGGTGTGCATACAAGTTCGGGCCGATCCGTTCGGACTTCACTATAGTGCGACGCTAGGGGCGGGAGGGTCGGTTTGATGCATCGGTCAATAATGCTAGGGATGTCAGTAATTTGTTAATGATGAAGACCAGTTAAGTTTGGCCAGTGCTGTTAGAGCTTCTAGGCTGTGTCATTTTCTATTTCGCTCATGATTTGGTAAGGGTTGCAATGATACGGTCTGTACTATGTAGGAGTGATTGAGGAAAGTTGTTTCATGAACTCAAAGTGACCTGACAGTGGACACGTGGATCTGCAAGGTTGCCAAAAAGTCTGCTACAAATTGCGAATGATCATGATGCATCGGAGAGCTCGGCCTATCAGGCGCTGGCGCTCGATCAACGAGTCAGTGTACCATACAATCAACTCTATATTCAATCCAGCTTACAAGTAGCTATGCCGTGGTATGGGTCGGAACCGTCGGATGCTATGAGGCTTCAAAAACATTCATGGCTTAACGTATTATACTACGTACTATATCACAATTATCCCGAATTCAGTAAGGCATCAGTGACGAAGTCCGTCGGATGAAGTGTTCAGCGTTTAGGTTACCACATACATCAGCGGTACTACTTGTTGTACAGTTCTTTCACTAATAGCAGGTACCTCGCTTTAGCAGACATCTCTCCAGATCCATATGCTACCGTGATTCTGGCATCAATTTCTATGTGCGCCTCCATCGCCTCACATTCATAACTTGAACTATTCAAGTTATCATAAGCAGATACCTATCCATCAAAAACAATACAGTGTTAAAACATCCATGGCTGTGGAGATCTGCACCTGTTCTTGGCCGTGTTTCTCGGAAGGTAGCTACCCTGCGATATACGTAATCCTCAGGGTCGTAGTTGACAGTTGGCTTGAGACCAAAAGATGACCGCACGCACGGCTGATGAGACAGGTTTTATTCAAGTCCTAAATCGGAAAGTTGGAGGGCCCAGGGAAAGTAAGCCGGAACTTATTTTAGATGAGCGGTACATAAACACATTTTTCAATAACATCACAGTGGAACCATATTAGGCCGGATCGCATTCTACCAACTCACAGTGACGCAAATCAGAAAGTTCCAACTGGCGTATGTCTATCGCATGGACGCATCATAGTAAATTTCGACATCGCATTGGCTATGCAATTGCAACATACAACGCATGTCGTTATTATATCATACGATTTTTGGCACATGCATAGATCAACCACTACGCCAGGCTGTCGGTAACTTTCTAAGACCGCAATGCACCGCCGATGATAAGATCTACCGCAGCGCCGTGCCGACGGCGGTCCACTTGATGGAGACGAAAGTCGACGACAATCTGAACACAATAAGAAACAAATTTGGGAAAGCTCGGGAATATTGGAAACGCTTGAAAGTCGGACCCCATCCTAGTTGGCCCCGGATGTGATGCGGGCATAGAATACGCCGATTACACGTAGCAACGAGTAACAACAAGGATGCCCGTGCCGAATCTGGCGTTCATTCCATGTGGACGTTAACTTGAAGTAGCTCGATGAGACCGGAGAGCAAAAAAGTTCGCTCCTGGGTAGTCGGGGCGTAGCACAGTCAACGGGATACAAGGCGGCGGTATAGCAGGGGAGACAGGTTACAAAGCCTTGAACAAGCCTGAGATTTCGGTAGATGCATGTGATAACTCTGGATACAACACTGAAGCCATCCTTGAAACTGAGCATAATAATAACGTTTCTAGATGTCCGGTGGAGATCCCCGTACCCCCAGCTTTGTTAGAATGCGAGCTCAAATATAGCGGATGGTATGAACCGGAGCGCCGCCGGCGTAGTAGTTCACGTCAAGTCCCATAGCCCGACGATAGGGAATCGATTGACTAGTCGATGAGATAGGCGTAGAGCTCCGATTTCGATTCTTGGAAGCACTCCAAGTTCGGGATGTCTCAGTATACTCAAACTGCGGCCAAGTTCGTGACCACGGATCAGATAACGCCGTGATAATACCTGGGCAATCAGATGTCAATGCAATTCGAGGAGGCGCGCAGCATCTTTACCCTGGAAAGTCAAATTGAGCAGCCACATCATGCGAGTTAGTCCGTCACTGCGTCAGTACTAGTATTCAGACTTCTGCGAGTCCTCGTCAAGCGGCAAGAGAACCATTTCACGCCCAGAATAAGTATGATGTGCTTACAACTGGGTGCTGTTGTTATGTAAGATGGAAATGATACTTCGGGCATTCATTCATGGCATGTTCAAGTTGCTGAATCTGGCCTGTACGTGGTTCCCATCGCCACGAACTGCGTAGATAAGCGCAGGAAAAGAAGGCACACAAACGCAGGTTCTTGAACGAACATGCCACGAATTCAATAACCACGTACCTTACTAGTATAGATCGAGAACAGCGGCTACTCGGTGTCAGCTGCTCGGTAATCCGCGCAGCCCCGAGCACTAACTAAATTTCAATAGCATCGACACCCTGAGTATGTACCAACATTGTGAATCGAACTTACGCGAACCTAAAGGTAAAAAGCATGTCAGGCTCCCGATCCGAGACTGCGATTATAAACTTACTGTATGATTAACTTCTGCGCATTCTTTCTAGTAATCTGTCCCTAGAAGGCCGATGAAGAAAAAAACCGGATTAATTTTTTGACAGGCTAGTTGGCTTACTAAATCCCTTCGGTGTGGGCACAAGTGTGAGTACAGGGATCACCGCAGGACGTTGAGAGATGGATCATAGCGAGCTACCGCACCATAAACTCTCGTTAGATGGTCCTTCCCACGAGCATATGTGTTTGCTGTCATGAATGGGAGTAAAAGAAAAATCAGGGTCATTGCTGAAGCTGAACAGTCACCTGCGCCATAAGTCCATGCATCCGTCGGTGCGCTGCATCGGAAACGCTAACGTTTTCCTGATTATCTCGCGCCTATGAATTCGAATACTGCAAGTACATCTTGCAGTCCCCTCGACGGAGTATAACTGTCTACCAACCGAGCCAATACTCCACCGTTTGATTATTTTTTCCCCATCGTCGAAGGCGCAACAGTCGACCACTAACATTCATGCTGGAGACCGGGTCTAGATCGGACGTTCCGATTGATCATACCAAAGTAATACGTAATGAGGGTGGCGATCGCTCAATATATTGGGTGTCTATCGACGGCGGACGGGAGAACAGTGCACTGGTCCAAGCCGAAGCCAATGTGCATTGGGGGTTCCAATCAATAACCAGGTATTTTCTGGCACCTTGATAATTTCGGGACGTTGCCGGGACGTGACATAGAAGAGAGCATGGTAACGATAAACTGACCATACAAAGTCCGGTTAATCGAAGACCTGGGTGACTTGACTTTCAAGCAAGTTGGACATTGGAACGGCCTAGAAATCCAAGAAATCCTCATCCCTTCAAACTGGACAAGTTTTCATATCTTGTTTCAGTTCCTCGATGCGAAGGTGTGAAATGTTACCGAGATTACGGGACTCGAATGCTGATAAACCTGTGATGATACAAGGTAATATTATTATCACAAACAATTTGACCACTTACGTGATCTGATGCAACGGATACAGTATACATATGTATGGGTGTGGTCCTGCGTGGCCTGGCGAGGCCGATCAGTAACGTGTAGTCAGAACGTCCGATGAAGTGTTCAAGGTTCGGGCCAATCCAGGTTTCTAATCGACCTGTCTCGTCTGACTTGAAGGGAGGAGACCGACTCGCAGTCTTACGACTAAATGCCCTTGGTCTCTCGGCCATGTTCTTTCACTCCTGAAGGTTTGTGCCACCGATGGCTGGCGAAGATAGTGACGGTACGTCGTGAAGATTCTGTAATAGCCTACAATCCAGAACGCCGTCCGGCCACGTAATAAGTTGAATTATATCTCCGTGCCATAGCTTGCACAGGTGAAGATGCACGGAAGGGAGTTCAGGATGTGATCCGATCCCATCGATTGACCGGAATCCTTTGGATAGGCATTCAAATGTCTAGTCTGAGAATTGAATGTGTTGCATGTAAGCATGTAAATGAACGTTTAGCGAATCGTAGGATGGGCCAACGACGAAGCTTGAAGCTTCGTCAGCGAACAGTGGTGTCTTCGAAGTATCCGACGACCCTCCCTAGTTCAAGAAAGCTCGGCGATCATAGCGGCAACACTCAGGCTTTAAAGTTGAGCCAAGGTGTTTTTTCGCACGTGCCGCAGCATTCGATTCGTTCCTTTTTCAACTTGAACTTTGAAGCAACAAGTATGTGTCAAGTTTCCCGACGAGGTCGTAGTTTTTGCTGTCCGTGATCGCTCGCCTGGGAGGTTTTCGCTCTGAGCGGATTTCTGGACCCGACGAACGAATATTCTGCGAACCTAATTGGACTGTGATTCATATCCTGCCCTTTGCCCTGGAGGTGGCCCGGGGTCGGGGTCTAAGGCTTGGTTGGGCTGGGCCGTTTCATAGGGGTCAAACTTGGTGCCTTCCTGTGATTCAGCTGGGAAGAGTTGGGGACAATGCGGGAGTAGAACGACTGCGAGAATAACATTGTGTTCCCCAGCTTGAACTTCACATGGTTGTGGAAATTTTGCTATACTCTGGACTCTGGTATGTTAAAATCTGTATATTTTCGACGTGCTTAGTGGGGAGGTTCTGCATATTGCTCACTCGTGTTCAATACAGATTGCGAATCGAAAGGTTAACCGGTCACATAACTGTGTTTAACGGTGAAATAAGCCCTACGCGAAGCAGGGTCTGCAACAGCTGCCAATATATAGTTTACCCCAAAGCTTTATGACCGTGACTTAGGAGCGAGATATTATGATTACCGCAACAAAGTGTCTTGCGACGCCGTCGCTCTTGCTACGATCTTCAATAAACCCGCCACAAATCCGATAAACGAATAAGGACGCAGTACGGAAGCGTATTTCACGGCTGTACATCGTTTGAATTCAAACTATGTAGATATTTGCAGGGCATTTTACTTGAGCGTTCCTTGCCAGGACTTTTCTCGTGGACGGGCGGCTTCAAAAATCTGGCGAATTTCGAGAACCTGGAGTCGTTCTGGAAATGATACGCAAAGCCTGAGCCTGAGGTTTATACCCCGTTATACGAGCTGTAAGTACAAGCGCAACGAAACTTTCGTGCGGTGTGCAGGGCCTTGCTCTGTGAGTTGGAAAACAAAACTGAAGTATACTCCGACACATTTCCGCAGAGATCCGGGCCGAATGTGCCACATTCAATATTCAAACGGCGCGCGTAGCGGCCCCTAAAACTCAGTCATGTTTGACAGACCTCTGCTGCGAGGATCAAACGAGAGGTAGCGCAAATGGAGGTCCACAAAGGTGGACCCCAAAATGGATTGGCGACGGAGCGGAGAGGCTAATACATGACAACATAACACATATACTATTTCTAACAAAACAAAGAGGGTGTGGAGGGTGGGCCGCGAAAAAGCAAAACTGCTTCGAAGAATGAGATGAGGCCTGGAGGGCACCTGTGTGAGCAATAAATGAAGGATTGATCCGAGAATCAAATTGCTCACTGTGAGGATTCAACCAAGTGAAGTAGCAGAGCTAACAGTGTGGTTGAATCCTGTGAAGTGAGAAGGTGAGTTTATTGACACAAGAGTGAAGGAAAGATCTCACAATGAAGATAACTGTCAATGTGAGAGTGAAGCCAAAATTGACAGCTTCTGAGAGGTGAGATGAAAATCCTGTGGAGCACGAAATGCTCACCTGTGTTGCTTGTAGACGAGATGAGAGTCAAAAGGCAACACAAGGAACCCCTAATCGTGCCAAAACTGTCTGTGATCAGGCATCTAGACTCTAGCACCTGACTGAGACAGCGTGAGAAGAGGGGGTTTTGAGTGGAGCTCGGTGTGGGTAGCGAAGCCAGATACACAAAATGGTTTTGAATGGTGCAGAGGCCTATGAAAAGCCTCCTTACCCCTGGAACCGATCTTTGCGATGACCTCTGCTGTGAGGATCAAATGAGAGGTAGTGCAAACAGAGGTCCACAAAGGTGGACCCCAAAATGGATTGGTGACAGAGTGGAGAGGCTAAAGCATGAGCTGATGATGATGTGTGTGGGGGTGGTGGAGGTGTGAGAGAGATGTAGAGCAAGGAGCTGTGATGGTGTGTCTGTCAACCCTGCTGATGCAGGTGGATTGCAGCCAGTTGTTGTGTGGCCCTGATGGAAGGGTTTTCTCAAATGTAAATTTTCCATGCTTCAGATGACCATTGTCCAATAGCCTGAATGATTGTTTCTGAAACTCCCAGCCCTGCCAGATAAGTCGCATAGCCAGCACGAGCAGAGTGTCCTCTGAAATGATGATCAAGGATGGCAAAGAACTTGATGTTGAACCATGACTGTGTTGGGTGTGAACCATTTTCATGTAGAAACAGTGCTGCCTTTGCACCATGATGACTGTTGCACAGTGACACAAATTCTTGTAGAAGGGAGATTGGGTTGGCAACATCTTGCAACATGAACAGCACATCTGTTCCATGATAAAATGGGTCACCTTTATGATAAGGCAAGTGATACTGCACCTGCCCATTCTCAAATGTCAGAGAAGAACACTTGATGATTATTTGCCAGTCAAAGAGACTGTTGTTGTTCTTCTGAACAAGTTCCCCCATTCAGTGACAGCCGTAAAATGCACAGGACATAATTGTAGTGAACAGGAGATTGTTGTAAGATCCTGTGCAGCACATGACATTCAAAAAGCCTGCAAATGTGCAATGTGAAGAGGCAGTTTGCACCGCACAGGGTCTGCTCTGACCTTATTTGAGCCACAAATGGTTGCAGTGACCAGAGGATGCACACAATTGGTGTCAAAGTCAGGATACATGTCACAGAGAAAGTGGCACACTCCTGTGAGATATTTTGGACCTGAAGCAATGAATTGTGAAGAATAAGCAATGTAACAAGACAGTGTAGTAGGGGTAGGGTCTAGTGGCAGTGCATGCAAGATGCAAAAGTTCACATAATCATGAGCACCAGTGGTGTATCCTTTTGAGGTTGAATGATCAATAGCATTCACTTGCAGATGAAGTGCAAGTGCATCCATCTCAGCCAGGTCCATGGGGGGGCGAGCAACATGAGCATGATGCCCCCACAACGTGCTCAAAAGCACATGCTCCATCATACTGCCAGTAGTTCCTGTGGAGGACTAAAGAAGTGGATGCAGTCAGCAGGAAATTTGCTCTGGTACTCATCTAGCAAGAGACAAGATAACATATCAGCTCGGATGTCCTTCTTGCCTTCGATATGGCACACACAAAGATCCATCCCTGTATGCAGGATGATCTGTGCAATTGCCAGAAGGGGTGCATTGTGCAGTGATTTGGTAGTGTGAAGAGAGTTGAGGACACCAACAGCATTGAGACTATCAGTCCAGATCAGCAGGCGACAAGGGGGCTGAGAAAGTGATCCAGCATAGTGGATAGCAGACATGATGGCTATGAGTTCAAGGAAGAATATGTCAATTTTCTTGCCTGGAGGAGGTGCTCAGAGAGGGTACACAAACCCTTTGTTGGCATATATGAAGGATAATGCAATGCGTAGGCTAGCATCAGTCCACATGATCATGTCTGCCTCATGATCAGTCCACAGACCAACATTGTTGAATTGGATCCCAATTGCACATGGAATTACCACCTTCAACCATTTGAGATCTGTGATCACTTTGGCATTAATGGGAACCCTTTGTTGTGGCTGATCTTTTCCACTGATCTTCTGATACAGCTCTGTCAATGCAGGCCATCCTCAGGGAAGTACATTCAGAAGCCAATTCAAATGGCCTGCCAAGTGTTGCCATTCTTGCAGTGTCGGTTCAGTTGAGTGCCTCATGTCTGCTGAATGCCTAGGTGTTGCAAGAAATAGGTTGATTTTTGCAATGATAGCAGTGATGGAGTTTGGAGGCAGAGAGATACTGCCATGATTGACATCCACCCAGAAACTGTAAGGGCAAGACCCTGCAGCAACAAGAGGAGACTCAATCAGAGAGAGAGGGGGCACTAAGGCATGGCCAGTATGTTGCTATAAGCAGAGGAAATCCTAATAATAATGAACTGAGAGACTACTTCTCCCAGTTCAGCCAAAATTACCAACAATATAACAAGTATCAATACCAGTACTGTAATGAGTCTTGGATATCCTGAAGGTCTAAGATAATGTAATGGATGAAATAATGAGTCTCAAGATATAAAAGAGAGAGGTATAAGAATAGGAAGGGGGCAGGTATCTTGTCCCCTGACAGAAACTGATGATTTTGAGCTCCTCACCATGTTCCTGCTTTCGATCTTTAAAAGGGCATGCAATCGCTTCCCACAGCAGAAGAAGTGTGGTGTGATGTCTGGAAGTTGTTTCAGGGCTTGAACCGCAAAGTGGACCTATCATCCTCCCCCTTACTGAAATCCTGACTGTCCCAGTCAGCCGAACCATGTCACGTGCTGATCACGAGACCGTGTTGAAAAGGTAAACAAAGTTCGAAATCATTCTCAACCTGCATTTTTGTGCTCTCTTCATCCATCATCATATAACTCATGTCTCTCCTGTTTGAACTACAAAATGAAATCCTTGATTATGCCAAGGCCATGCCTGAGTGCAGTATGGGAGAAGATATTGATTTCGAAGTATGGGGAAAGGGGTTTTGCAATAAAATGGTACATTTCACATGTAGATCATAATTTGACAATCCTAAAATGAGTTGTTAAGATGGAATACGATGACCTGGCTGACAGTTTGGGCTCAGAACGTGATTCGATCATGCAAAAGGTCGACGACGAGGTTTTCAAACTATTCAAACTGTTGGTGCATTGCGAATGGCTTTTGTGGGGTGGGGATTTGTTATTTTCAGATTTGTATGAGGAGGTGGAGCAGGAACGTAAAGAGGAGGTGATTTGAATTTTAGAGGAGGAGAATGCAATACAGGAAGCTGAGGAAACAGCTAAAAAGACAAAGATCGAAGATCAAAAGGCCGCACTGGGAGCAGCTCGAAACATGGTGCTGCTCTAGTTTCATGCGAGAACATTGTCAAAGGAGGACTTGCAACGACGAAACACTGAATTAGCGGCAGAGGTGAAGGCAATTGAGAGAGACGAGACTGGGGATGATGTTGAAGATGAGGGGCAGATAGAGCTGCCTGTTGTGAAATTAGGAAAGCGGAAGGCCATGCGGATGGAGGATGATGAGGACAGGGAAGACAAGTTAGATGAGGAAGAGATAGAGGCAAAATGAGCAAAATGAGCGAACAGCGGGTTGCTTGATTTTGAAGGGTCGGTGAGTGCTCAACATGTTTTGAGGTTTCTGTGCAGCTAATCAATCTTTTTGCAGTGTGATCATTGTGTGGGATTCAAATCCCAGCCAACTTGCATCGTCAAAGAAGGGGCCATGAAGTGCATGAAGTGCACACAGGAAGCACAGGGATGCTATTGGGAAGGCATTTCGAGGAAGGGGATTCGAAAGGGCAAGGCGACGAAGGTCGGGGCAGCGAAGGAGGGGGCAGCGAAACGTGTTCTGCGCCAAAAACCAGGTACGAAGTCTGTTCGATTTTTTTAGTAAGTTTTTCTAATGCATTTTCGTGATGTTTAGTGATTTGCGTTCAAGTAGTAGGACCTGTCGAGAAGGGTGAAGAAACCGCAGGGCCTTCGAAATTGTTGAAGGAGTCGTCGAAGGGGAAGAAACGGGCCACGAAGGGAAAAGGGAAGGGGAAAGGGAAGGAGGTTCCGGCATTCGAGGAGGACGAGGGAGTAGATGAGGAATGTGCAATGCATTGTCGATGCATTGCAGTGAAGTTAGCAGAAAAGAAGGTGGATTTGGAAATATTGTGCAGGGAAATAGAGGTGTTAGAGGCAATGATAGAGGAGTAGAAATTTTTTGTTTTTGTTTCTGTTTTTGTAAAATAAATTTTCGTGAATGTTGTAAGAATAATAATCAAAAGAAAAAGAAACAAAATACAAAAATAAGGGAAAGGCTCAGTAGATCATCATGGCCAAAAAACCCTTTTGGAGTTTTGCATGACCACACTATATGGTGATATTGTGACTTGTATTGTACACTAAAATAAAAAACGAAACTTGTGAATCAAATGTTGTGAAAGAAAAGAAAGAAATATGCTAATCAATTTCGGGGTCTGGGAAGTCTTCGTGAATATCTTTGTCGATGTCAGAAGTGTTTCAAAGTGCTTTGAGATGGTGAGAGTTGATATTGAGGAAGTTTGGGGGAAGTGGAATAGATTTTTGAGCCAAATATGGAAGTAGTTGAAAGGTGGCAACTGGTCGATGGAGTACAGACCTGTCGAGTTCACAAAGAATATAAGCTCCACCATAGTTTCATTCGATTACAATGAGGGGGCCGAGGTAATGCACACACATCTTGCAGTTTAGAGACTTTTCGATCTTCATGTTTCGAAGTAGAACTAAATCTCCTGTTGCGAAGTTGTAATCTTTGATGGTTCACTGGTGTGTTTGTTCAAATCATCTCGCAGCTTTGAGTCATGCTGAGAAGACCTTTGAATATAAAATTTCGAGGTCGGTAGAGTGCTTCTGTAAGGCGGTGGCTCGTCGTGCGATAAGATCAGTTGTCAAAAGAATAGAATTGGGAGGGGGTTGTAGATATGTTGCTTCGGAAATATTGAGTGGGATGAGTGGATATGAACCTGTAACCACAAAGTAGGGCGAACAACCCATATGTTTACGAACTGTGACTTGTTCTGCCCAAAACACTGAGTGTGCTCCAGCAGACCATTTGCTCTGATCTCTGTTGATGGCTTTGAAAAGAGATTGTCAAACATCGAAATGAGCTCTCTCAATGAGCCCGTTGGCACGAGAGTTGTAGCCGCTAATTTGAATGTGGTTGATGTGGTATCGTTTCATGAGTTACTCCAACGCGGCTATGAACGCAGAACCTGTCAGGGGACAAGATACCTGCCCCCTTCCTATTTTTATACCTTTCTCTTTTATATCTTGAGACTCATTATTTCATCCATTACATTATCTTAGACCTTCAGGATACCCAAGACCCATTACAGTACTGGTATTGATACTTGTTATATTGTTGGTAATATTGGCTGAACTGGGAGAAGTAGTCTCTCAGTTCATTATTATTAGGATTTCCTCTGCTTATAGCAATATACTGGCCATGCCTTAGTGCCCCCTCTCTCTGATTGAGTCTCCTCTTGTTGCTGCAGGGTCTTGCCCTTACAGAACCATTGTCAGTGACGATTTCGTATAGTGAGCCCCATCGACAGATAATTTCTTTGAATATCCAGTCTCCGAGGGTCGTTGCAGTTTCTTGTCAAAGTTTTCGCCATTCTGGATATGCCATTAACAAACATCGACCTTGGACGATATACTTGAATCTGCTCGAAAGGGGCATCTGCATAGTATCAATATAAACTTTGCTGAAGAGTGGTGCGGGTGTGGCGACTGTAGGTGGAATTAGGAGGTTTCGAGTTTGGCGAAGTTGGCAAATATGGCATGTGCGAATATACCACGTGATGTCTGCTTTCATGTTTGGCCACCAGAATTGAAGGGTGATGAGGGATTTTGTGGTGAAGATCATTTTGTGTCTGATATTGTCGTGTGCTACGTGAATAATTTTGAGACAATGTTTGGGGATTGCAACAATTTTGTGAGCTCCATGAGAGTCCTTCCTCCATAGCTTTCCTGAATCTAGAAAGAACTTGGTGCAATAACGAATGAAAGTAGCGTAATCGGCATCTGATAATTCTGTGGGTCATACCAAATCATCTAACCATTGTCAAACACGAATTAATCATTCGTTGTCCTTTTTTGCATTGGTGCTTCGAGGAACATCGTTGTAGGTGAACTCCTCCCCCTTACTGAAATCTGAAGAGAGGGTGAATGTCAAGTTTCATGGGGAGGAGAATGGATGAGTCATAATGGGGTTGATTTGATGCATGAAACAGTGGACTTGGTCGATCCAATCACCGAATTCTTCTTCATTGTCAAGTGGTTTGTCTTTGTTCTGTAGGGGATGTCGTGAAAGTCTGTCTGGACCATGGTGAGTTCCTGCAACATGAACTAATGTAAAATGGAAGGTAAGAATTGATATGATCCAACGATTGATACTAGCACTTGGTGCAATATCTGGATTTGCTAACATTCCTTTGATGTATCTTGTGTTGACTTCCACAATAATATTTCGTACCCCAATGAGATAAAGTCAAAGGGCGCCAAGGGCTCAATAGAGTCCGTAAAGTTTGAGTTTTGGTTGTGAAAATCAAGATTCATGCTGATTGAGGGTAATTGAGCCAAATCAACTGTAATATTGTTTTCGAGGATTTTCGGGGTCACATTGGGCAAGGAAGAAGCCGATAGCGATATGTGAAGTGTCGACAGATAATATAATTGGAGCATTGGATGAATAGTCAATTGCGTGAATGGCTGGGGAATTAATTAGCGCTTGCTTCAAATCTTCCTGTGCTGCAATTTGTTTCAGTCTGAATTTGAAGGGAACGTCTTTTCGAGTAAGGTTGATGAGAGCTGTAGCGCAATGAGCAAAGTTTTGAATAAAGGTATGACAAACTCCAATAGTTCCCAAAAATGCTTTGACTTCTATAAGACTTCGACATGGTCCCCATTTGCTAACTGCTTTGATGCGAGTTGGGTAGGCCATGTGGCCATCGATATTGCAGCGATGTCCTAAAACAATTATTTCAGGGACGCAAAGAAAGAGCTTTGGACCTGAAAATGTGCCTCTGCGATACTTCATGTGTTGGATGACTCTGTTGAGGTTTTCAAAGTGCTTCCAAATGAATTGTCGAATAGCAGGATTTTCAGGAATAGTTTTGTAGGCACTGCTGCAAAGTAAGTATCGTGACTTCGGGCCTTTGATAGGGGCATCATCAATGTATGGAATGGTGATATGGGGAATTTCAGGTTGTAGAATGTGGGTGACGTCATCATGCATGATTGGTACAGAGTTTGTCCAGCCCATTGGTAGAGTCATGATACGAAGTGCTCCAAAGGGTGTCTGAAATGTTGTTAAATCACAAGATGATTCAGCAACTTTCCTTTCATTGAAAGCCACAAAAAGATCTAACATTCCTCCACAAGCTCGTCCGCTGAATTGTTCTGCTAAATGTTCAGGAATTGGTACAACACCTGAGTGCTGAATGGTGACCTTGTTGAGAGATTCAAGACTGTGTACTGATCAAAGTGATTTGCCATCCTTCTTCAAAACACAAAACCATCTGGAATGATATGAAGAGTTTGAAGGTTTGTATACACCTGCTTCAAGCTTCTTCTTGATCATTTCGCAAACGTCTTCATAAATGCCGGGTGGAATAGGAATACTTTGTTCAACCCAAGGCATATGAGGAATAATGGGGAATTTGACAGGAGGGAAGAAATCGGGTTGAAAACTTCCTTGTTCATTTTCGTGCCATGCAAAACCTGTTTCGTGATTTCGAATGAAGTCGTGCATAAGGTTTCTTTCTTCTGGCCAAAGGAAATTGCCAGGATGATTCTTGTCGATAATTGCTTTTCGTTTGAGAGTATATCAGGGAGATGGGGAAAACGATGGGGGATGAGGATTGAGCTTTGGCATGTTTTTGAGGGGATCGCCTGTAATATTTCAAATAATGTGAAATCGATTGGGAAGTGCTGTAATCATGGGTTGAATTTTCTGGGCGACTGGTTTGTATTTCTTCTTTGGTGCTGCGAAAATTGGGAATAGAGAGTCGGTTGAATTATAGGAAGGGGATGAGATGGATGAGTCTTGCATAGATGTCGCTGTCGAGGCTGATAAAAATGTTTCGTACTGATCACTAGCCATTAAATATAAATTTGTGAAAATGGAAGATAGTGAAATAGAAGTCAAGGGTGTCGAGGAGTCAAATTTGGGAATCTTCACGGTGTATTCAATCGTCATAGAAGAATTAGAATGATTGAACAAAATGATAAATGCACACTGATTCATATCCAAAATCTGATCCTCTAGTTGTGAAAATCCACTTGAACTATTTTTCTATGTCAATTAGATCGTGGAATCATAGGGATTGCACAAGATCATGTCGAATTAGGATCAAATATAGTTATTGTCTGGGCCTCGTTTCGATAGTTCTTGATGGTCCTTTCAGTAAGGTCATTGAAAGGTCATCCAAGAAGAATGTCATAGGCTGGGTCACAAATGATGTGGATTTGCATGTATAGCATGATGTTGCCGACTTTGCAGGGAACGTTCCTTGCTAAGCCCAAACTTTCATTGATTCCCCCATTAGCTGATTGCAGAGGGATGTGTACCAAAGGGTTGTAAGCTAGACCAAGTTCGTGACAAACCTCTTCTGACATTGCGATAATTGATGATCCAGGATCAATGACACTTTCAACTGGGTTTCTGCCACTAATGTTCATAATAACCGATCTGATGGAGTGAGATTCTTTCGCAACAAGGAAAGGTTCAGGAATGTCACCGGGACGAAGACTGTTAATGTAAGTTTTGTAGGGGTTGTCAATCACGAAAACTTTGTCATCGAGAATATTTGTTGCATTGTTTCCTTCCTGTTGCTGAATTCAATGAGTTGTTATCTGCTCTTTCCATTTCATACGAACTTCGGGTGAAAGCAAAAGTAATTCTTCAGATGTTAGGGTTATAATCAGGGTTTTCATCAAATGAGCAAAGATGTCCTCAGTAATTTTGTCTTTCTGGATCGGCGCTTGGGTATGGTACGAAGGACCGTTTTTGTCTCTACCTTTCCCACTCAATGCAAAGTTTCGTTCTTGAGGTGGCAAGTACGAATTTTCTTTAGCAGCGGTGTACAGGTGAACTATTGGTTGCAAAGTTGATGTTGTTTTGGATGTTGAGTTTTGTTCTGAAGTCAAAGTGGGTGGATTAGTAGCAGTGGACAAAATCGAAGGTACCAAAATTGGTGGAGTGGTTCGTTCCACTGGTGCAGTAGCTGGAGAATTCGAAGATTCAGGAGTAGGGTTCATACACACGTTTTGATCATTTCTTCCAAATGATCGACCACTTTGTAAAGCATATAGCTCTTGCTCAAGTTTCACAATGCATTGTTTGGCTGTATTAGATATGTCGCTAACCTGATATATACCTGTGGACTTCGGTGTCGAAGTTGTCAAAGGCACAATATTGTACATGAGGGATGGGGTAGCGGTATTTTGAGAGTTTTGTCAGTTCCATTTGTTGACTTGATCTTTGATAAAGTGTCCAGGGATGTTTTGAGGGGTGAACTAACTGTTAGAAAGAACAACCTTGCCTTCAGCATTCTTCTTACACTTTCCGTCGTTGATATACAACTGACAGACCAAACAGTCGCTAATAAAATGTCTGCTAAGTCCACAAAAGATGCAAACCAAATTATTGAGTTGTTCTGGGCAACTTCCATTACTGGGATGAGGGCTAATAATTGGTTTAGAACCTGCCAATGTGGTGACAAGTGTAGCTGCAATTTTTCAAGAATCACTGTTAGGTCTTCTGATTTAATTTGCAGTGAGGATGTTCACATACAATAGTAACTCTGGCCCATATAGTATGGAGTAGCCCATAGGGATTTAGCACATATGTGATGGCTCAGCACACATGGGCCGATGGATGTCAATTAGCCATGTAGAATGGTTAGGCCCGACTATACCCATGAGGTTTGGCTTGGCCCACTGCTGTCAATCGGTTTCCTAATTGGGATCAAGGTGTCCTATCAACCGGATCAGCAACTGGACTGTCAATTGGTTTCTTAATGGGGATCAAGGCATCCTATCAACTGGATCTGAAACCAGGATGGCATCGGAATAGGCTTCCCCAGAATCTGCATTGGGATGTCTCACCAAGAACGAAGCTTTATAAAGTAGCCAACAGACAAACCTGCAGTCAAGCCGCTGGAAAATTAGGACTGGATGATCAGCACCCATCGTCCCGAAAGTTGGGATCATGACCCGGGCTACACAACTGGGCTCCCTATCACTATGGTCTAGCAACTACCACCAGGTTTGTCCTAAATACCAGTCTCCCGCACTTACTTTTACATCATGCAAATATCTCATCTGGGGCATCGTGAGGCATCATCCCTGTCACCATCGCATTTGTGCTCGGATCACTGAACCACCTTTCCGGATCATAAGTTCGGGATGCTACATCTGGGACTCGGACATTGTGAGGAATCAACCACGTCACGAAATCATTTTTTACTGAAATCTCTAGACAAGTAGTCATCCACCTAGAATTCCAGCCATGAATTAGGACAGCCCCTTTTGTCCCATTGTTCAGAGTACCCATTTGAATTCCATGCTTACTGAACAGGCAGCAGCCTGGTATCATACAATAACGTTCCCTAAACTATGGATCATATGTACTGAGGGTCATCCAGCCAGGAGCTGGAACATTGAGTCTTTCATGCACGTTGTCCCTCATGTAATGAGCCAGGCAAACCCGATTGCCTATAACCTCCGGTACTTCATGCTGCAATAACTTGCCACAGAGAGCAACCAAGGTGCCAGCCCGATATTCCAGGGTAACTCCAATGCCAGGAAGCTTCATCTCCCCATACCCATATGTGCCAAATGAGGCAAGTAGATCATACCACTGAGGCCGGGCTGAATTATCCTGGTGAAGAGGGGTTTCCCTATTGCTGATGATTGAGAAGCCAGAAAATGGTGTTGACCAAAAATGGAGGATTGATAACAATTCATCCCCTTCTTTCACCATGTCAGGATTCTCAGCCAGAGATGTTAGAGCCTTTATGCCAGCCCAATATAACTCTGGGTGGATAATCCTCGCAAGCTCCCCATGAGGGCTGACGATTCCGACATCTGCCTCAGCCACGGTGCCATGGATGTGGACTTACCCCCCTTAAGGGTGGATGAGATTTCCAGCGGCCATTGCGGTGTCTAACGGAGGTTAGCAAAACAGTACCATCTATGATGGATTCCTCTTACACCGCGAGCCTGTTGGAACCAAGCCGGGGAAAGGTTGATGTTTCCCAGCGGGGGCAGGCAGACATCCGGATCCTTGAAGTGCGATGGATGAACTCTCCAGGGTGCTTTGGGTCCTCCAATCGTTCCATTAAACTTGTTATTTAGCATCAATAGAAGACACCAAACAGTCCTCTGCATATCGGGATTTATCAAACTCTCCTAACTAACAAACCCAGATGCATACCTGCCACTGCCCCTCCAGCACTTCCGGGAGGTACCAAAGAAGAATTTTGCCATTTAGATTGTGGATTATGCCGGATTCGGACATGATGCAACCGATATTTTGAGCATCAACTGGATAACAGTTCGCTAGTTTCACCTCTGTGCTGCTACTGTAACCGGATTGTCGGATGCTCAAATGCCCCGCATACCGATCGGCATCTCATGAAACCATCACTACAATCAGCCTGTCAGAAAACCAAGTTGGAAAAGTTAGATTCAGGCATGCCTCTATTTCAATATGCTTTTGCTGTTTCCATAGCCATTATCTCACACTCTACCACCAAAGGAATTGAGATGTGTGAGTTCAGAAGTGGTCCGACACCCTGGGATGCCGATAAATACCAGACAAATCTGGCATGTGTATATTCAGCGAGGAGGTTAGTGAGTTGAAGGATTTCATGCGTGTTTGGCATCATGTATTAGGAGTAGCAATGTCAACCTTTCACATACAATAGTAACTCTGACCCATATACTATAGACTGGCCCATGATGCACTTAGCCCCATCACACAGGCCCAGCCAGCGTGGGCCCATGCACATGCAAACTCCCATCTAGCAAGCATAGGCCCATTGTGCGGAGATAATCACTGATGGGAAGGATCGGCCCAGGTACCTTATAGGGTCATATTAGGCATGATCGGGAGACCCTGCTCCCGGACACTGGTGACACCGGAGACCCATGCCACATAAATCCAACACTTGGCACAGGCAGGGTCATTGACCATAGTTGCAAGCTCCCATATAGCAAGCATAGGCCCATTATGCGGAGATAAACATTGATGGGAAGGATCAGCCTAGGTACGTTATAGGGTCACATTAGGCGTGATCGAGAGACCCTGCTCCCAGACACTGGTGACACCGGAGACCCATGCCACATCAATCCAACACTTGGCACAGGCAGGGTTATTGACCATAGTTGCAAGCTCCCATATAGCCAGCATAGGCCCATTATGC
>QMFE01044967.1:0-19413 GCA_003314665.1 Tricholoma sp. MG77 | reverse complement strand
GGTAGCGCATGGCATGTTCTTCGGACGGCCATTATGTCCAGGGGGGATTACTATGTTGAGGTTAGGAGGGTTAGGAGCGGGTTCCCAGGTCTTCACATTGCTTTGGCCACGGGAAGCCAGAAAATGGTTGTAGCCAAATATAAACTGTCTATGGAAACCAAAAAAGCGATCCCCAAAGTGGAAGGTCGAGAATGAATTCGTGCAATGCCAGTTTGCGTGGAACTGTACCATAGACTGCGGAGATGGAACGACGCCTCCGCAGTTCCACGGCGTGGGGACTAAGCCATCGATAGTAGTGGGGTCCACTAAGATCCAGGCTGCGGTGTCTAGCTCGTGGTCAGGGTCAGCGACTACCCATGGAGGAATGATGGCTAAGAAGGTTAGAGCGAGGTACAAAAGGGATAACCACTGTTGGTGAAGGTCTAGCATAGATCGCTGCAGAGGTTTACTCAGCTGTAGATTGGCCGATTTACAACTGGATTGAACCTTACCTGAGAGCGCTGAGATTGACAGTTCGGGGTTTGTTCTCAGACTCTGATCTCGTTCGACGACTGAACCTAACGAAGATTTGAGGATGATAAGATTTTCGGACAAATAAACCGTAGGCGGATGAGGGTGGGGGGGTTATAATGGGTTCGTCTATGCCAGCTACATTGCAACAAGCCTCCTTATTGAGAGAACGCGCTGGCGAGTCCAAATCGTGCCAATCTCCTTTAATCGCGGCCAATACCAGCTGACCGCACAGCCAACAATTACTGACAGTTTGACTAGTGACATCTTTCATAGTCTGAAGTCGCCAAGCGTGCCAAGTCGAGGTACAGATGGTAGTTGCGACCAAGTTGCGACCATTGAATCAGAACTTGATCAGAACTTCTTGGGAGGGTTGCCACGTGACCGGCACAGCAATTTGACAAATTTACAGTACATCAAGGCTGAATCTGCTTCCTACGTCCACTGGTTCTGAACGTTCTGGACTCTCATGCTGCGAGAAATGAAAACACGCCAAGACCTCATGTTTTCCCCCTGAACGTCAACCTCAACCCAACATCTTGGGGAACCCCTGCATTTCAAATTCAAGCCATCGGCATCGGGCAACATTCCCCAGAGCCGCATTGTTGAAGCTTCCAAACAGCACGAGGCATTAAATTTCTGATTTCGTATGTTGAACCGGAAAACGGCTATATCCACTCGCCAATCACACTTCCTTCGAATTCGTGTCCCTGCGTTTAATGCCACCTCTGAGTCATGTAAACCCCAGGATCGACCCGTTTCTCTGGCTAGGCCTGCCTCGAAATTTTGACCATGATGCCTGCCGAGTTCCCAGGACGGAGATCTCTCATTCGTAGTCGGCCCCGCAGTACATCCTGTATATTCCAAGCCCCAACCAACATCGCCTAGCATCGCCTTCGCTGTCATCCGAAATAACGTAGTGTAACGTACCTGAATCCTTGTCACGCATTATGATTCTTTTCATTATTCAATGTTGACAAAGTTTACGTACCAATTCCACCTCAGCCAGCCACATGTATGGGCTTTCGATCATCGATCATATCATCCATCTCCGCCGCTGCTGCAGATCGTCGCCTTAAGGGGCTCTTCCGCCTTCGACTCGTCTACGCTCTCATCCGCCTGCATTCGCCGTATTGCGAATATGCCCTTCCTAATGACCAGCGGAAGAACCAGGTCAGGATCAAGCCGAATAGCTCACTAGAGGATAGAGGACATCAAGACGGGGATACTAGAGGGAGGATTGCCTTCCCCGGGCCGTGAGTATCTTTACCACGCCACCGCCCCCCGCTCAAGCAGTACATACACTGATATTTCCACTTGTAGATATGCGTATGTTTCTAAACTATTCAATCTGTCTTCCGCGAGCAAGATACCGATGCCACGCATGTGAAGAAACGCTGACTCAACCATGTTTCCCTGGCGACATGCATAAGCCCGCGCGTAAGCGAATCGAGGACAAAGGGAAGAAGCCGAGCTTGGGAATATTGGGAGAAGGGGGAGCGCGAGCGTGGCACTGTGCCCACTAAGATATATTGGTGGCTAGTTCATTTTATGACAGTGGGTATTATTGTTTACCAGCCACTCAATGATTAATGAGGGCGTCATTGGCCTTTCGAACCAGAAATTCTTCGTTCAGTTTGTCAAGTGTCAGGTCACGTAGTGGCAGGATTGCAATCGTTTGCGGTTCTTATTTTGACTTTTCAGAGGACGAGCCTAAGGGCATATTTTCCCGTCAATAATGGATGCTTGGCATAGTATACGTAGTGTTTGGCAATTGCCAAGGACGGGCGGGTATTCTACCCCGCATGCCAGTTACTCTGAATCACGGTCAGAGACATACCGCAATAATGATGTATGTTATCTATTGGCATATCTGGATTTTCACGCCGATAGCCTTACTACGCTTGGCCCGGGGAGATAATTTCTGGGTCTAGTAACAGTTATAGATTGAACATACATGGTATGGGGAATATGGGGACGGAGGGAGCTCCCCACATCTAAACAGTCATGTTTGTCTTCTCGAAAGCTGGGTAGAATCTTCTGCCCAGATATCGTTGAGACCTGCTGGTGTGGGTTACCATATCCACTGTTATGCTCAACTGCGAACTAGACAAGTATCCCCGTTCGGACGTCTAAGCGGTGTAGAATAATTGCATGGAGGAACATGAGCGTCGAAACCAGCAGGTTGAGGTTCCTGATCGACAACTTCAAATTATTGCTCACGCGATCGCCAATAGTGACTCATGAAGACCGCTGACAGGCCTCAGATCAAGTATCCTGGAGACGGAGTGTTGTGCGTGACTTGAATGAACTGTACGGTAGGATGGTTTGACTCATGTGGAGGCCGCTGCCAGTGGTAGGTAAATGATGCCTATGCTACTGGAGTGTCGAAAGGCGGTGGTCCCGAGTCAATCCGAAGCCTCGGACCTTCCTTTACGCGAAATGACAACAGGTGTGTCAAGTTTCAACGACGTGTGTAGAGATGATCGATCATTAATATTGATGAAACGTCGATGTTGATATTCAAACGAAACACGTGGGATCCGCCAGGATGTTTCCCCATTGCGTTATTTTGTGGCAGCCAGGGCTCCCCATCCCCTTTACAGAATACAAATCCGGCCGTATTGGATGAACCGATTCAACAATTCCCAGTCGTTCATTCAGATCGCCTTCCCACAAATTTCCCGCAACCTAGCTACATCATATAGCAATCTGCACACACCCCTCCCTGATCAGATTCATGACACAGGATTTCGTAGTTCTCATGCCTTCCACTCGGAACTCCATCAGGCTGGGGGCCTAAGGCATAATTCCTAAAGGTTAACATCAAGGTAAATATAATGCGGACTCCGATCTTGTATCCATAACTCCCTTTTGCAGGCTAGGGAGATCTCCAAAGGGGTCGTTCATCCGCGTACCACGCCGATCATAAACTCGGGCATGTGAGAGACTGAAGCGAGCCATCCCAGATTCATATCGATATCATTGGGTTCTAGTCAGTTCTCCGAGTTCTCAGTCATGGTAATTGAGAACGGCGTTTTGTGAATATGAGCACTTGTGAAGTGATGGCAAGGGAAAGCCCGATCAACGATGGTTCTGGGCAGAGATGGAGCTATATTGACCCCGTGGACCGACTCGACGACATCAATTGGGATGGGGACTGTGGTTGGAAGCTCGACTAGAGACAGGGCAAGGCGCACGAACGACGATCCCAGAGGTAAGAGCAGGTAATCACGCTTGAAAGAATCGGCAACTTGAGCAGCGACGAAACCGGGTGGGTGAAATAACCATCCATCTTCGAGGGAAGTGGGTCAGTTTCGTTCAGGAACGGACGTGGCCTCAGACGTCCACATCGAAGGCTAGCAGCCCCAATTCGAGTACAAGTTCCGCCGCCATGGATCCACCGGGACCTGCGAAAGGTCAAAGACGTCATTGCCACCATCATCTTCCACCTCTTCATCGAAGCTGGGATTGAGACCAGGCCCAACGAAAAACCTGAGCTCAGTAGGGAAACCGACTCCACACCTACCACCTCGTCGGCATGTTCATCGCGAAAAAGTGTCTTGAAGCTTGTCGGCGGGGGTTAGAAGTATCATCGCTGACAACAGCGAAAAGGGTGTGGGGAGACGACGCTCGATGACGGAAAAAGAAGGGTCCTCATCCCGCAGCGCGAAAGGAGAATGCGAGGAGCCGAGATAGAACAACCATCCTTCTTCCAAGAGGAGAAATTGTAGTAGGTCCCGATGTCGTCAGCGGCGTCAAAGTCAGGGGGAAGGACGGCCTGCAAAAGCTCTGCCCTGGACCGTTGAGAACAATAGCGGGTATGGAAGAATAGAAGGGCAGGTGCGTCATGAAATGGCGATACACGGCTCCGTCAGTGGGGTTGATCGTTTCGTTAGGGTCGTCTTCGTCGGGACGACTTCATTGGGAGGTATGTAGTTCCGCGACAAGCATCTCTTCGACTGCGATTCTTGACTTCTTGTCCACAAATGAGGCTTCCTTATCAACGACCACCTCATACTGGCTCCGGAGATCCCCAAAATAATTGTCTCCGACGGGCACGTCCTTCTCTTCCTTCCACCTCATCAACCTCCAACGGCTCCGACACTATCCCCAGCACACCGCCTTCACCAGTAAGAACGACCTCCACCACCACCACCACATGCAGCTTAGACACCATAACCACCTTCCCAGAAACGACAGCTTCCAGTTGTATCGTATCAGAAAGCGTTATAAACGCCAACGTGCCCGGATGTCGAATAGAAAATGGTATCTTGATGGAAGGTGGACGGCATGCCACAAAGTACCGAAATCCGCTTGGGCAGGGGAAGCGGACATTGCACTTTAGCAAAAGTGGCAAGGGGGACAGGACCATTCAAAACTGTAGGCGGTGTTCGAAGAGGGGTGGGAGCATCGCACTCGCCTCGTCGTGCGTCGGAAGGTCGTGAATCTTCGAGCCTTGTGTGTGACTGGGATATCCTAACCCTAGCACCGTCTTCGTTGGAGCTGGCCTCATTATCCTGCTCGCGAGCACCAAGGACTCAACATCAACTTGGGTTGGAGCGAGGGCGATAGCGATGGGTGATGGTGGTGAGATAGCCGGAGTCGAGAGAATCCGATGATGGGTAGTGAAAGCTCCTTGGACCTGAAAGTAAAATGTATATGAGCAAAAGACGACAAAAGCGAACTAGAAGTTGTTGCTTACCGATCCTACGATGGCACGTTTTGCCAGATCCACGCCAACAATGATGGGCTGGCGAAGCATATGAGTGAATGGACATGGACATTGAGAAGTGAGTGAATAGACATACCATCTGAACCTTCTCCTCGTCGACTGGCGTCCCGTTAGCTATATCATGGTCTTCGAGGACATCAAGGAGCTAAATGATGACGATGACCAAAATAATGTCGTACGATACAGAAAACGATATTACCTCGATATGGTCCACTCCCCTCCCTTGCCGGTGCGTGTGCGCGACGAGAACGCCCGAGACCAACACCACCAGAACCCCTGCCATCTTGAGCATAGGCAGAAGCGTCGGCGTCTCCCAAGGACTCCCGTTGTCCGATTTGACCGCTTGCTGAATCCGAGTGTAGTCCTCCAACCATGACGGGCCCTGACATCGCCGGCGTACGTGTAAAAGTCCCGCACATCGGTTGCTCAATGTAGAAGCACCGACCTACCTAGACACGTAACCACTCCTTATACATGGGCAAGCACGATGTATATACCCATGTACTAGGGATCGGTCACCGGTCTACGACCTACCGGTGTACACCTTGATCCGCTAAAGTAACCAGCGGATACGGGAGGATGTCCGCTTAAGGATGGAGAATGCCTCTGGAGGAGGAAGCGGGTCCTCGAAGGGCAAGAAAATATCTGCTTCCTCGAGCCCGTCGGTTTTGCCATCATGATAGTCGTTGCCGCCACCGTCAGCCTTATCCTCTCGTCCACAGGCTCGGAGTTCAGGCGGGGAGCGCTTTGTATGGATAGTGGCCTTTGACCTCGCCGTGCACTGGCGGAAGGCAGAAGGTCACGTCGCAGAGGGTGACGAATACGCATGCAGCTATGGCGATGGCGTTGGAACAAATGAGGGATGTAGGAGGGGTCTGAAGGGCTACCCTAGTGGGCGAGGAAGGTACACAGGGGTGCGGACGTAAGACTGGATAGGCGGGGTGGTCGGCGGGGATGGAAGCATCGTGCAGCTTTGAAATGATTTAAGAAAGCTGGTGACTCAACGACAGGCCCTGCGAGCCTGCGAGCCGAGCCGAAGACGTTGTGTCCAGCCTGAGGCTTTGTAAGCGTGATGTGGTACTGCCGCGATGAAGTCATTTCAACGCGCTCTGGACTTTTTCTGACGTCTTCTCGAATGTATCCTGACGTCAATCAATTAGTGGCCCATGCACAGTGATACTTAAGAAGCTTTCACTAGTAGATCATATTGAAGGTGACTCGTTACCCAACTCATCCCACACACGTGTTGTGTCTATTTCATATCATCATCAACTCGGCGAGGGCATATGGGAATTGGGAAGTCCGGTGAAAAAGTCCATCCGTCCGTCCATCGATCAGTCCGTCGGCACGTCGGCAGCATTACATAACGACTGGTACAGTACATGAATTGGATATAATGTACAAAAGATAGAGACATTTCCATCATTACTTAGAGCAATATCACGCGCGCGGCAGAAGCAGATAGAACAAAGATAGCCGTCGCACTGATAAGGGTGTGGCGTGGTATGTATATGTTGTGGGCTTGATAATGGTGATGACGGACAGACCCCTACGAGTGTGGTGGTCGTTCTCACTTTGTTGCTCCTTGACATTCGTCCCCGCTTCTATTTCCCCCAGTAGCTGGCCCTGCCATCTTCCATGCCTGTATTGCTCGTGTTGGGTATCCTACTGTAAATGAAAAACATCAGTGAACAATGAGAGGTGCATAATGCGCCACCCCTGATAATTTAAACAAACTAACCAGATCTTGTGCGACAGAGGTTGACATGTTGACATGTCCAAAGACATGATGTCCACCCTGCCCTTAGTCTTTTGGCAAGGAAGCCCAATCCATGTGTTGAGTAGCTCTGGGGAAGCCACAATGAAGGCTGTGGAAGCGGTGAGGAAGGATATTGGAATGTAGACTCAGGCGATATTCGAGGAGGTGACTCAAACTTGTTCGATGGTCTGCATCACATGTGTTATTTGTATGAATGTGTACATAGACTTGCCACAATGCCGCCGAGCTGGTGGCTGACAGATGGACGGACTGTTGCCTGGACTTTCCAATTCCCATATTTTCTGAACTCAGCTTACTTTTATTTCAAACTTATGGACTTGCGGACACCTGTTCCGATATGGGCTTCCTTCCTTTCTGTTACTTATAGACACTGTACAATACAATGATACCTCAGTTGTTCTACACTTATCGTGTTGACTGAGGTATGTTTATTTTATCTTACAATCTCAGACTATTACTTACTCTATGTACCTTTGTAGCTCCTGCTTTCCATTAGGTATTTACACCAATGAAGTCGTTCTACACTTATCGTGTCGACTGAGCTCCTGCTTTCCATTAGGTTATGGGCCCTGGGTCTGCTTAATTGAACTCAGATACACAATAATTATTGACTCCCAAACTTGACCTCCTACTGAAGCAATTAAGCTTACTATCAACTGACACAATGTCTTTCCACGATCCTGCACAGTTTTCTTTACCAAGCAATGAAAAATTCAACAGTACAAACTGGACTGAATTTAAGAAAATGATCTTGGCCGCTGTAAAGTCTAGGGTATGCTACTTTACATTGACGGTTCTCTTCCACAACCCCCACCACTTGTTACTGCCAGACCAGCTCCAACTGCATACTGGGGTTCCTGAAACCCAAGGAGGGCGCCACTTTCATCGATCCTGATGGTCATCCATTTATGTTTGGGAAGATCGCAGGGATGATGTATAAGTTGGAATTGAACTCACCAATGGCATCTGCCCTATCTGCACACTCACATAATTGTCCCATGGACCTAACCATGTGGCATCATCGTCTGGGACATGTTGGCATTAAGGCGATTGAAAAGTTGGTGTCAGAAGGACTAGTTGATGGCTTGGACATAACATCAAAGTCCATTATAGGGATGTATGAGGATTGTATCTTTGGCCTCCTCTGGGAATGCTGTTGCTGAACGTGCTAACCATACTGTGATGGATTGCATGCAAACAGCCTTGCATGATGCTGGACTGCCTGGTACTTATTGAGCTGAGGAAGCGGCGACCATAGTTTATCTCAAAGACTTTGTTCCTACAGCATGTCACCCAGGAAAGACTCCTCATGAGTTGTGGTATGGCAAGAAACCCAATGTCACTCACCTTCGCCCGTTTGGCTGTACTGCATATGTGAGAGTCCCCGAGGAGGTGATTGGAGGCAAATTGAATGATCAATCGATCAAGTGCGTTTTGCTCAGTTATTTTGGTCGTGATGGGTATCATTTGCTTGATTGATCAAGTGAAAGAATTTTCTGCTCCTGTGATATCATTTTTGAGGAGGGTGTTGCTCATCGCACATTGGACACTGGTTCTCTCAGTGTGAGGGAGCAGCTTGGTGATGACAAGGATCATGTCACACTGAGTGAACCTGAGCCACCTAATATTCCCTCCATTCAAGATGATGAACATGCACAAGGTTTAGTACCTGCTCACCTCACAGCTCCCACAGTCCCCATTACACCTGTGTTATGAACCAGGAACATGCAGGACAGGACAGAACGGATGATGGACAGACATGCGAGGTGACGTGAGCTGGGAACAGATTGCAATGAATGTATCACTTGCTGTGCGAGTGTGGGAGCATGTGCATGCGCGTGGGTAACAAGTGCGAATGGTTGCGGAAGGTGTAGCAGTAGTGCAAAGATATGAACAGAGTTGTGCACGAGATCGAGTGCAGAGCGCCGATGTGCAGAGAGCAAAGCACGAGGAGTGAAGTGGATGTGGAGGTGCTCGCAGACGAAGCTGTAGTGAATGTAAGCCTACTTGTCCAAGAGGGGAGTGTACACAGCTTCAGAGAACTGGTGGACATATGGGCTAATGGCTTCAACCATGCAGAGCAGGCCGGTTGTGCCCTGACCTAGCGATGGGCCTGTATTTCGGAATTAAGAGGAGAGGATGACTAAGAGTAAGAGAGCGGATGAGACTGAGTTCAACAATGGATGTATTGTGGAGGTTGCGCGCGGGAACATGCATGGACAATGCAGGTAACAGACAAGTACAAAGTACAAGCAAGTTAAGCTACAATGGAAAACGGGGTTGTGTCGAAGTTGTTGAAGTTGGTAACAAAGCTAAAGAATAAGAGTGGGAGCTACAGCTATTTAACAAGCATGAGAGCGCAAGGAAGTATGGTGCTCTGCGATTATGTAAGGCGGGTATGGCATAACATAATTGAAATAGTAGTGAATGAATTTCAAAGAATGAATGAAATGAACTAAGAATACGGACTTGAAATAAGGATTGCAAATTCAGTTGCACACGGCATGACCCAGGATAAGTGCTAAGTGCGAGGAAGAGTGGATCAGATGATGATAGAGTCGTGTGGTGCACACGCGGAAATAGCTCGCACAAGAATAGATATGGGTTGCTATGCGAAACGGGGTTATTGCACAAAAATGGATGCACGAGGTGCAGGGAGCTTGGGAGACATGCGGAAGCGGAAGCGCAGCATGTGACATGTGTGTGGGGTGCGCGGGAGCGCAGAGATCGCGAACGGATGGACTTTGACCATGGAGATAATGCAGAAGTGCTCGCACAAGCATAGCAGCATGTAGAGAGCAAAGTGCTAGCTGGAACAACTTGTAAATTGGCAAGAGGGTTCTAGGGGGTGTAGGGAATAGTCACAGGTGTGACAGATGTCATGTAGAGCATAGGAAAATGTGTGACAATGAGGGGGGTAGTTACGGATCATAACAACCTGCCATAACTCCTCCAGCTGCAATAGAACCCCCAGTTCTTTGTCGCTCTACTTGGAACACAGTCCCAACCTGTGCTATCAATGAGTCAAGAGAATCCAAGCAGCATACTGGGCAGGCTAGATGGGACAGAGAGGAATGGGCAAAGATGGTAACAATCAATGCTTTCTTGACCCATGTAGATGATACTGCAGCACTTCTTGTCGATCTGGAGAATAACTGGATTCCTAACTGAAGTGATAACACGTCCGGACTTATGGAAGGAACCAATGGACAAGGAAATTGCAAATTTGCATGCACATGATGTATGGACCCTAGTTGACTGCCCTCCCGACATCAAACCGATGCAAAATCGCTGGACATTCGCAAATAAATATGACATTGATGGGAAACTGGTGGGAAGAAAGGTGAGGTTGGTTGCGAAAGGTTTCACACAGATCCCCAGGATTGATTACTTCGAGACCTATGCATCAGTTGTCAGGTATGAGTCATTACATATGAACCTCGCAATCGCAGCTGCCAAAGATATGGAAGCATGGCAAGTTGACTATGTGGGAGTGTATCTGAATGCTGACAACCAAGCACTGACATATATGGAAGAGCCTGAGGGGTACAAGACTGATGAGGGGAAGGTTTGCTGTGTCATGAAGGTGTTATATGGGACAATGGATGGTGCGACAAACTGGTTTCAGGCTCTGGATGAAGAGATGGCAGAGCTGGGGTATTATCAGTCAAAGGCAGACCCTTCGGTGTGCTTGCGCCATGTGAATGATGAGGTTACAATCACAAGCACGTACACAGATGATGTGACAGGGATTTCATCAACGATGGCTGGGGCAGAAGTTGCAAGAGATGAGCTGGGGTGGAAGTACGAAGTGAAGGACCTAGGTGAAGCAAGCTTAGTTCTGGGCATTCATATTGACTGCAACAGGGATGCTGGGACCATCACCATTTCACAACACGCGTATCTTGAGTGTGTGCTCGTGCATTATGGTATGACAGAATGTAATCCATGGTCAATGCCACTACCACTTGGTGTCGAGCTTACCAAAGGACAAGCACCCTCGACAGAGGTTGACCAACACTTTATGAAGGATAAGCTGTACTGTGAAGTTCTCAGTTCAGTGATGTACACACAGATGGCTATGAGGCCAGACCTTTCATATGCCGTCTCAACCCTCAGCAAATTCAGCTCAAACTCCAGTAAACCACACTGGACAGCACTTATGCATGTTCTGCAATACATCAAGGGTACCCTTGACTACAAGATTGCCTATGGGGGGATGGGCAACTCTTCGCTTACCCCCTATGGGTATGTTGATGCTGATTATGGTGGTGACAAGGACACAAGGCGTTCGTGCTCAGGCCATGTATTCTTCATGGCTGGAGGTCCAGTAACATGGGGAGCGAAGTACTGACCAACACAAACAAAGAATAAAATAGTTTGGAAAATAAAGGGGATATTATATTTATATACTATTGACCTGCCCTCCAAGGTTTTATTATTACCTTATATTTTTTTAATTCCTAACTCTTTTATTAAATTTATTTATTTTTGGGTGTGCATTGTCCACGACAGAGGCTGAGTATATGGCTCTCACTCGGGCTGCACAGCAGATCTTATGGATGTATTCTGCAATGTCTGAGGTCGGTTTCCCACAGCCAAAACCTGCACAGTTGTACAGGGATAACACAGGCGCGATTGCTCTTACCAAGAATACAAAACACAATGCCCATGTGAAACACATCAATATTCGACACCATTATATCTGTGAACATATCGACTATGGTGACATCATCATGCAGCACATTCCAACTGCTGACAACCTGGCTGACATTTTTACCAAGACTTTGGGGAATATTACACACAACCGCTTTTGTGTTCTCCTCCGCCTATGTGAGGAGTAGGGTATCGAGCCAGGGGGAGTATTGAAGGTGACTTGTTACCCAACTCATCCAACACACATGTTGTGTCTATTTCATATTATTGTCAACTTGGCTTACTTTCATTTCAAACTTATGGACTTGTGGACACCTGTTCCCATACAGGCTTCCTTCCTTTCCATTACTTATAGACACTGTACAATACAATGATACCTCAGTTGTTCTACACTTATCGTGTCGACTGATGTATGTTTATTTTATCTTACAATCTCAGACTATTACTTACTCTATGTACCTTTGTAGCTCCTGCTTTCCATTAGGTATTTACACCAATGAAGTCATTCTACACTTATCGTGTTGACTGAGCTCCTGCTTTCCATTAGATCAATTCCTTCTTCCTTTTTCCCATTCTCACTCAGGCAGTCAACATCTGTCTAAAAATTTTCATTCCTTCTCTCGACATTTACTGTTCCTTTCCAAATCCCTTGTCATGACTAGTTCTGTTCCTCCTCCTGCAGCCACTGACAAAGATACTTCTGTGATAACTGGTAGTTCAGCTTTGATGGCACCTTTATTACCTCCTGCTGTTATCGCTACGTCTTCCACTGAAAGCACTTCTTCTAACTCACCCACTGACAACACTGCAAATACTTCCCCTACTACCTCTTCCCACGCCACTACTGACAACAATCTCATACAATTTGCATCTGCCTTCGCGTTGTTTTTCCCAAATACTCAATCTCAAGCTTTAAATTTTATCAGCAATTCTTTGTTTTCTTCCTCAAGCACCCTTCCATCAAAAATTCTCTTCTCTACATCGCATGAATTACCTGCTCTTCCCTTGTCTACTGATTTTAGTTTTGGTGTTCACCCCTTCATTATCACTCTTGCAAAAAAGAAAGTTCACATCCCCCTTACTCTTTTCACCTCTCACTCTACCAAAAAACTACATACTGAAACTACATCACTTAAACAGAATGCAGTATATAATTCCACAGGCACAAAATGTCACATCCTTGACCTTTCCCAGTTCCCGGAAGAATCCAAGATGGATTCAATTGACTGGCATGAGTCCTGGCAACGTTACATGTCTTTTCAAGAATCTCATTGTGATCCCAAAGTTGCATCCAGGTGGAAAGAACATTACCTTTTCCTTAGTGCTCACAATGACTTCTGATTGCATTTCCCAGCCATTCTCTTGTTTGACATAGCTGAGCAAACTCGTTACTCCATAAATCCTCGTGCATTCAACAAAGAAAACTATTTGCATCATCTCAATTCCATCAAACTTGAGGTCATGTCTGCTACCATTCGCAATGTGATGTGTGAGCTGGGGCAAGATTTCCTTTTGAGAATGCAACACTAGGAGTGACACCTCTCATTCTGCCCCCCTTTGTCTCTGCTGCAAGTGCACAGGTCATAAGTTCAGCGACTGTACTGAAGACACGATGCCAGTTGGCACGCCGACACACTCGCGTTACTTCGACGGCAAACTCTCCCTCCATAGTAACCCCTCTATCACCTTCTGTATTGCCTTTCAACTCAATTCCATCAAATGACATTGGAAGATCATTCATCCCTCTCAACATGCCTGTTCATGGTGTGGCTCTTCTGAGCATGGTGCCTGCTCATGGAAGTGCCTGTGAGGCATCTATGACATCTCCATCTTTCTTGCAACTGCCTCTTGCAATGGCTCCGTTCTATAAGGACTGGTGACCCTCTGCTTCTACTCTCGACCTTCCTGTCCCTGCTCCCCACATTTATTTCGACAATCTGCAAATTGAATCCTCACCTTATGATCATGACAGCTGCTATTCAACTCCGTACTCTGCCTCACAATTCAGAATTTTTCTTGAATGCTCACAGTTGCTCGCTCATTATCCCGAACTCCCCTTCAAACTCATGCATGGTTTTCCAATTGGTCCTCTCGAACCCCTCAAATACACCTTCACTCCTCCCAACCTCCCAGGAGCCAACTTACATGCTGATGTTATTTGTGCTAGCATAGCTGATGAAATTCACCTTGGTTGCTACTCGGGCCCCTTCACATGAAATGAGCTGGAAGATAAGATAGGTCCTTTCCATTCCTCTCCACTTCAAGTTGATGTGAAGGAAGGCGCACCTGGGGAGCCCACCAAGTATCGTGTATGTCAACACCTTGTTACAAACTGAAAAGAATGTGCAGGGGGGGACAGATCAAATGACGGACAGACACATGAGGTGACGTGAGCTGGGAACAGATTGCAATGAATGTAACACTTGCCGTGTGAGCGTGGGAGCGTGCGCATGCGCGCAGGGAACAAGTGCGAATGGTTGCAGAGAGAGTAGCAGTAGTGTGAAGACATGAATGGAGTTGCACACGAGATTGAGCGCAGAGCGCTGGTGTGCAGAGAGTGAAGCGTGAGGTGTGAAGCGGATGTGGAGGTGCTCGCAGACGATGCTGTAGTAAATGTAAGCCTACTCGTTCAAGAGGGGAACATACACAGCTTTGAAGAACTGGCGGACATATGGGCTAATGGCTTCAACCATGCAGAGCAGGCCGGTTGCGCCCTGACCTAGTGACAGGCACGTATTTCGAAATTAAGAAGAGAGGATGACTAAGAGTAAGAGAGCGGACGAGACTGAGTTCAACAACGGATGTATTGTGGCGGTTACGCGCAGGAACACATGCAGACAACGCAGATAACAGACAAGTACAAAAGTACAAGTAAGTTAAGCTACAACGGAAAACGGGGTTGTGTCAAAGTTGATAACAAAGCTAAAGAATAAAAGTGGGAGCTACAGCTATTTAACGAGAGCGAGAGCGCAAGGAAGCGTGGTGCTCCGCAATTATGTAAGGCAGGTATGGCATAACATAATTGAAATAGTAGTGAATGAATTTCAAATGAATGAATGAAATGAACTAAGAATACAGACTTGAAATAAGGATTGCAAATTTAGTTGCACATGGCATGACCCAGGATAAGTGCTATGCGCGAGGCGAGAGCACAGCAGAGCGGATCAGATGATGCTAGAGTCTCGTGGTGTGCGCGCGGAAATAGCTCGCACAAGAATAGATATGGGTTGCGATGCGAAACGAGGTTATTGCACGAAAACAGATGCACGAGGTGTGGGGAGCTCAGGAGACATGCGGAAGCGGAAGCGCGGCACACCACATGTGCGCGGGGTGCGCATGATGACGCTTGACTGCGCAATGATGCGCGGAGATCGCGGATGGATGGACTTTGACGATGGAGATAATGCAGAAGTGCTTGCATGAGCATAGCAACATGTAGAGAGCAAAGCGCTAGCTGGAACGACTTGTAAATTGGCAAGGGGGTTCTAGGGGGTGTAGGGGATAGTCACATGTGTGACAGATGTCAAGGGAAGCATAGGAAAATGTGTGACAATGAGGGGGGTAGTTATGGATCATAACACACCTCTCATATAAAGGAAAATTTCAATTCTCCATCAATGACGAGATTGATTCAAGTGATTTCCCCACACATTGGGGAAAAGCATCTGATGTTGCCAAAATTGTATGTTCTCTCATTCTCCCTTGCTCTCCACATCCAAGCTCCCTTGTCTACTTTCATGTACCTCATGAAGTTATTCTCTCCTCTTGCACACTCACACACTTTCTCCATCTTTCTCATTCTGCATGTGCATTCTCCAAGTTCTCTCCTCTCTACTCTCTCCATATCTCCCATCTCCCTTCTCCTCTTCATGATAATGGGATGTCATCCATCCTCTTCTCTTCTCTCGCAACAGTTGTTATTTGCTTTCTGGGGTGTTTTCCCTCTGAACAGTTTGATGCACATCATTGCTGAGATTAGGGACTCTCATCCCCTCCCTTTCTCCCCATTTGTCCAATGTTCTCACACATGCTTTCTCACTGTAACCTCAGGTGACATCTGCTCCCCCTGGCACTCAAGCTGCCACGTTGGACGTGGAAGGCACATATCGCACTATCCCTGTGAAACCTGATCACAAGCGATACCTCATTGTCAAATTTGATGGTCTATTATACATTGATCAAAATGTTCCTTTTGGTCTTGCATCCACCTCTGGTCTCCAAGGCGAAGTTGCTGATGCCACTATTGACATCTGGCATTACCTCAAAATCTTCCCTGCAGTCAAGTGGGTTGATGATTTCAGTGTTTTCTGCTTTCCCAGGCTGGGTGGCACTTTTCCCAGCATCAGCGATGGTATCGGATATTCTTATGGCTACAAGCTTTCTTCTATCAAATCCATGATAGCTCCTTTACGCATCCCTTGGCATAAAAGCAAAGGTCAAGAATTTGGCGACATGTTCTCTTATCTTGGCTTCCACTAGGACCTCCCCAGCAAAACCATCTCTCTCCTCAACCACAAGCGCAAAAATATCTGCGCAAGGTGTCCACCCTCATCACCACATGTGAATCCATGTGAGTTTTCAAGTCCCAGGCTGAGAGTGTCATCAGTGCTCTCTCACACATCACATTTGTACACCGCCATGGCTGTTCCTACATGACCAACTTGTATAGATGGCTCACTACTTTCCCAAACGACTATGTGCCCTGCTGGATTTCCTCCTCCGCTCTTTCAGATCTTCGCTGGTGGTCTTCTCTTCTCTCCCAGACCCACTTTCTCTCCCCCATTGGCCCCACTTGTGACTACAACATCTGGGTGGATGCATCTATTGCATGGGGCATTGGACTACTCTGGGGCACTCAGTGGGCTGCCTGGCAACTTCATGATAGATGGAAAGGTCCATGTAGGGACATAGGTTGGCTAGAAGGGGTTGCTGTTGAGCTGGCCATCCTCACGTCGAGAGTCATGGGTGTCTGCAATGCAGACATTCTCATCCGTAGTGATAACGAGGGTGTCATCGGCACCTTTTCCAAGGGTCGATGTTCCAATTTAATGACCAACCTCTCCATCCGATGCTCTGATGAAGTGTGCAAGGTAACTGGCATCTCCATTTCTCTCATCTATGTAAACTTGTTCAACAACCTTGCAGATACCATCTCTCGTGGTTTCCTCCCTCCCATCTCTGACATTTTCTCCACTGTCATTCCCATTCCCTCTCCTCTTACTCCTTTCATCTCTCATGTTACCCTCTAACTGCCTTTCCTTCTTTCTTGAGGGTGTAGACATCTCGATGTAGGCCGCTGCTTTCTACTCCAATGCTCCCCCTCTTGACATTCATCACACTGCCCTGTTCCCAGCTGATGGCCGTATTTGTCATCCTTGTCTTCACAAAGACGCTCACATTGTCCCTTCTTCTTTTCGACCCAATGTTCTTGCAAGTGAATGAGTTCTTCGCTGGACCACTCCTCACTCTAATTCCTTCCAGTCCTCCCTCAACTCTCAACTCCCATCCTCAGTAGTTCTCAAACTCTTCAAAGTGATGCTTTTCTCATTGGACAAGAATACACATAGTAACTACAGTGCTGGTCTTCTTCAGTTCACCCAGTTCTGTGACCATCTTCATATTCCAGAATCCGATCATATGCCGGCATCTGAAGTTCTTCTCTCTTCCTTATCTGCTTCTGCCACTGGTTCTGTTTCAGAGAGTGCCCTCAACAATTGGCTTGCTGGCTTACAGTATTAGCATGTTGTCAACGGCGCAGCCTGGCAAGGCTCGGACATGCTTTGTCACATTTGCCACGGCATCTCAAAACTTGTCCCTTCCAGCTCTAAGTGAGCAAACCCCCCCCCCCCCCCCATTACCATTGACGCCCTAATTATCTTGAAGTCAGGTCTTGACCTTTCCAACAGTTTTGATGCATCTGTTTGGGCTATTGCCTCTGTGGCATTCTGGTCCTGTTGCCAGCAAGCCCATTTTGTTCGTTATCTCCCTCTCTGCTCACATTCTCCCACAGCCTGGGCGAGCTCATCATCCCTAGTCAGAACCTTTTCAACCCTTTTAAGCATGTTTCTTGTGATTTTCTTCCCATCCAATTCTCTCATCTCCCTAATGGTACAGAACATGCCACCTTTCACATTCCATGGACAAAGACCACTGCTGAACTAGGTGCTGACATTTCCATCACAGCTCGTGACCATCCCACATGTCCCCTTTCAGCTCTCAAACATCACCTGTCCGCTAACACGCTCCTCCCTCCTTCCACACCTCTTTTTGCCTATGAAACTGCAGATGGAGGCTGGGCTCCTATGACAAAATCTTGGGTGGTGCCACAGAACTTCTTTTGCAGGGGATTGACCCCAGTATAGTAGCAACACAAGGATGTTGGCTGTCCCATGCCTTTCTGGAGTACTGGCGTCATATTGAGTCCATCCTTCCTCTCTTTATATCCAATGCTACCAATTCTCATTGCGCTCACGGTCTCGAAGCTTCCATGAGTATGTATGCTCACCAGAATCACATTCCTATGTCCTCCCATTAGTTGATGAGTCATGTATTTCCTGCCTCCCTCCTTTCCCATTACAATTGTGTGCATTTGTTATTGAACATGTTGATATGTTCTCTTGCTCAGCTCTAGTTTGGGGTGCCCAGTCTCAAAAAGACTTGTCCGTTGTGAGCTGCACTCTTTCATGGTGTAGTCTCGTTTTTCTCCTCCAGACTTATTGCCCATTTATGGGACTAATGGAGCATGCTCCAAAGATTCTGATTGCAACCTTTTTCTTTCCTCCCGAAATAATTTGTGTTTGCTGTGTTGAAAGATGCATCCTGTCACATGATCTCCATGTGTTATCACCAACAGGATTTTCAGAATCTTCCCCCAAACCTTGGAAAATCTTATTTGCACCATCACTTGCAAATAATATTTTACACTGAACTTTCACATATAACAAATGTGTCCATACAAAATGCATACACAAGAAACGCAAGCATAGGGAATATGAAATGGCTGTGGCCATTACATGGTTGGACCAACAGACTTCATGTGTTATGAAAGATAAAATGGGTTGCAATTGTTGGGGTTCAAATTGAAGGGATGGAGATGAGAAAGTTGAATGCTGACATTCCACTGAATGATCAAGATATTTGAGTGCTGACAATCATCAATAGTGGGTATGACAAGCTGAGTTCGATGTGTTAACTTAGAGAATGGGTATCTGAATATTGCACAGCTCACCTACATTTATGGAATCTATTGTAAGTCCAGCCCCACAGACTTATGACATTACAACAAGACACTCACCTACGCTGCTGCCATCTCACCCCCCGGCACCGGCACCAGCACAGCCACACACATCGCTGACACTATTACCCTCGCCACCAACACAGCCACCTATGGCACAGAAACAACTCACTGACACCAGACATACTGATGTCTGCATTACAGTGAATTATGGTCAACACACAGATTGCAACATCCCCCGGTGCCAGCACAGCCACCGACAACAACAGCAGCAACACGCCGGCAACACATATACCAACAACACATGTGCTAGTGACAATGCTCCTCGCATTATCGCCTCCCTAACATTACACTGCTGATGCGGTACCTGCCTATTATGCAACTACGCCTGATGTGGCCTTCCCAAATTACACACTACGCTTGATGCAGCCTTCTTTTATTACACGACCGATCTTCTTATATATATCACTTATATTTTACTCCATGACCTTCATTCCC
>QMFE01044966.1:163-21280 GCA_003314665.1 Tricholoma sp. MG77 | reverse complement strand
CCTGATTCCTTCTGGTTTAACAATGTGGTACTTGTCTTCAGATGGCTGCAATCTAGATTCTGGAATCGATCAAGTGTTTCCTTTGAAGCTCCCAATGACACTAGTGCTTCCCTGGTGGCCCAATAGTTTTGAGTATAGAGTCATAATGCCTGGTTGGTGGAGTGAATACTATTCCATGATTTTGTCTTCCCTGTTTTAGGACCTTTGGGTCTGATCTTTGTAATGAACAAGAAAGCCTTCTTTCTCAGCATAAGCCTGATCCCTTTTAGGTTATTGTTACACTGCCCACTCCGAAGTTCCATCTCAAGCTTTGCCAGCTCCACAAGACCATGTTCTCTAATGGCTTGGGATGTCATAGATGATGGCATCGCTATGATGAAGGTCTCAGGCCAGGATCCCAATCCAATGTTATTGAATGGATTGGAAGAAACCAGGCAAGGTATTAAATCTATCTCACTATTGTCACTGGTAACAAAGACTTGGGAAGGTTCATAGGAGGTACTGATATTTTCTGATGATGAGTCAGGTCAGAGGAACTGATTTGCTTTCCTTTGATGATCCAAGAGTCATTTAAGAAGCCGACTTTGTTTCCTGGTAATTTCAATTTGCTCAGTCATTGTTGGGACACCGCTGACCTGTCTAAGGTAACTTTGTAATGACAACCTGACCCAACAAAATGATGAAAATACTGATGAGAGCTTCTTTATTAAACACTTACTGAGACTCTTGAATCAAGATACCCTCTGAAAGGAACTCGATAGCTGAGACTTTGACAGAGGGCTGTTCCTGGCTCAAGTGTAACTGCATCTCAGCTTTACCTGGGGCTGATCCAGGGAACGATTGAGATCAAGGGACCAGAAAGGAATAAATGAATACTCTACCACATTTGCATTTCAGTGCATAATAATCCATACTCTTCATGTTTTTAGCCCGATTTTGTTGCGCTCCAAGTTCCCCTTCCTGCCAAGCTTGCAGGTCTGCTGGTGCTGCTGACTCTGTCAGTTTGTTATATGATTCTTCTGACCCCTTCAATAGATATATAGCTCATTTCATCTTCCGAACCAAAGTTGATTCTACATTGTAAAATGATGTCAATATTCAGTGGAGAAGAACAATGATGAGATATTTATGCATCCCAATCAGCTTCTTCCAGTTTGAATGATTCATATGATCATCCAGAATTTCATTCCAATGCACCATCGTTGCACCCTTGGCACTTCAGGACATTTCATTTAAGACAGCCCAGAGAGTTTCCAAGATCTTGCCATCAATCACACCACTCCCTGGCACATATGCCAAGGTATATCTTGGAACACAGTCATCGACATGTCCTACCACATGAAAGTCCCCAATTGCCCCAATGATCTTAAGACCATCTGGGATTGACAGAAATGGTGACTGATCCACTTGGGGGAGAAAGTTGATTATCCACTGACAAAGGACATCATATACAAGTAGGGAATGATTGATCCCCTTCATCGTCTTGCTGTTCAGAGCTTTACAAACTGCATAGTCAATGTTTTTTTGTCTGTCAATCCAGATTAAAACACTTGTACACTGAAAACTGGATATGGGGAGGGATGTACTGCTCTCCTTTTTGGAAGTCGACAGTTGCCTCAGCTGAAAAAATCTGTTCTGAAGACAAACCACCAATCTGATGCCAGTCGCATCGTAGCCTGAAACATTGACATTCTGATCGGCTTTGAACTCGTTGCATCTACAGGGTGGCTGCTTGAATTCCTTTGCTATCTTCAGGTGTGCCTTATAATCTGAGCTTTCCGTCATAAAGCTCTGGCCATTTGTCAGGGGCACATCATCCTCAGGATGTTTCTGACATTGATGAGATGCTGTAAAGTTGCCATCAATGGCAAAAGACCAAGTATACACCCATCTAAATATTGTTAAGTCTATTGGAGACTCAGAACACTAATAGCACTTACTGTTCTTCATCATTCTTCCAATCTTTGGGCAAATTAATGCCAACCTGTGGACAGGTGGGGCAAAGGACAGCAAGGTCACCAAGTCTGGGACTTTCAACGGCATGCCCCAAACCATGCCACTTCAGATGCTTGATGTTTTGGAATTGCCTTGTACATCAGAGAAGTTCACAATATCGGTCCTTCTGAATTAGATGAATGTTAGCATTAGGATTAATGGTATTTCATGGTTTGTACGGGTGCTTACTGGCACAGTTTCAGGATAGCATGTGGATGTAAATCTCCTTAGCTTCTGGTAGTAATGTCAAGCGGAAGCCTTGCATTCCTGGTTCTCAGCTAGGAAAGAATCCAGACCTTCAAAGGTGAACAAAGTCTTGACTTGTTTGAAGGTGGCAGGGAAGAACTGGAGATCAAGAGCCTGTATATCTTCAAGTATGTGTCCAGGGCACCTGCACCACTGGACCAAAAGGTGGTAAACACCATTGCTATGAATGATGACTAGTACATTCTTCGCATAGGTACTTTTATCCCTGACATCTCTCTCCAGCAATGATCCATCATTATCCAATTCCATTTGAGTGAAAGGAACTGAGCCGAACTCAAAGTCATCATCATTGCCCAATAACTCAGTTGGGAGATCAGGAAGGCTGAACATCGATTCATCCTCTCCCTCATCCTGGTGGAAGTCGTCGCTGGGGTATGAGGGGTGCGGGGGGCATGGCTTCCCACCATGACTGAAATAAAGGGTAAGACTGGCCTGTAGGAGGATGGAATCTTTGAAGTACTCCTTATCCCAGTGTTGAATCTTGTGAAATGGGTTGTTCTGATGAGTGTTTTGACAACAGTCCTTGCAAAACAGAGGATGTCCAAGACAATCCAAACACCGCCATTCTCCCGATAACCCACAGCTGCCACCAAGCATCTCAATTGGAGGCACCTCAGATGCCAGGATCTGTGCTAGATAGAACCTCCTTTTATCCAGGTATTCCCTCACGTAGTCGTTTTGTGTCTGAATACAAAAGGTCAAAAAAGTATCGAAAGTCCAATAAGTAGCTCTCACCTTGGACTTTGGAAGTTGGAGGGGTTTCAGCAGCACATCATCAAAGTTGATATTTTGGCCATCTTCAACTGGAATTGAGGGACTCAGTCCATATGCAGGTTTAGAAGAGGACTTGGAGGGGGACACAGAGGGACGTAAATTTTGCTTGCTAACTTTTGTCTTCTTCACTAAGCCTCGAGCTGTGTAATGGCTGGTAGAACTGATAATGAGAGTGTCACCACTAGCTGTATTTCTGAGATTAGGATTGAATTTCTTGATAGGCATGAAATCTTAATGGTGAATGAATGACACGAAAAAAGTTGTTGTGTGAATTTCTGATTAATCATCAATATGAACATTTGAAACTTGATAAGGAATAGAGAATATAAGTATATCAGACCTTGATGCAGTGGTAATTAGGGTAGCTATTATAATGGAATGCATAGCTAGCAGTATTCAAGAAGATGGGAATTGTCAGAGGACAAGATACCTGCCCCCTTCCTATTCTTATACCTCTCTCTTTTATATCTTGAGACTCACTATTTCATTCATTACATTATCTTAGACCTTCAGGATACCCAAGACTCATTACAGTACTGGTATTGATACTTGTTATATTGTTCGTAATATTGGCTGAACTGGGAGAAGTAGTCTCTCAGTTCATTATTATTAGGATTTCCTCTGCTTAAAGCAACATACTGGCCATGCCTTAGTGCCCCCTCTCTCTCTGATTGAGTCTCCTCTTGTTGCTTTAGGGTCTTGCCCTTACAGTGCGCAGATGCACACAAGTGCAGAACGAGAAAAGGCAGGAATGGGAAACAAGAATTGAAAGTAGGCGAAGGGTAGGGGTGTCAGCAAGGGGTATGTGAGCGATCATAACACCTTCCTACCATCTAGCCAGCACATAGCGACTCCTAGCAAGTCATAGCAGTGTTAGTGATTCGCTAGCTGGCATCCGACATTTCTGTTAGCACATTTTGCTTAGTCACCTGACGCCACCAGGAACAGCTAGCATCACATCGGTGCTTCTAGCTACCAAAGAACTGACACTGACTTGACAGACATGGGCACATATGCATGGTCATTCTTTGCCATGGAAACAGCTAGCTAACTCTTCATTTTACCACCACTTTTGTTCATTTCAAGCTATTCCCTTGTTTAAACTTTTGTTAGTGATTTCGGTTCTTTCTATTCGCCGCACACACTTAGGAAACATATAAAAACACATGTACATACTCAGTAGAAAAGAATCCATCATCATTCAGCCCTCATCTCAGAGCTAAGATCATCACCAGTGGTTCGAAAAGGCCATGATTGGTGCAAAACACTGCCTTCCACTTGTTGCCCTCCTTCATGTGAACATTGTTATAACCCCATTGAATATCGAGTTTTCGCTCCCTGGAGTTGGTTTACAAGGTCCGAAATGAAGGGGAGAGGGTATCAATTCTTGATCGTAATGGCGTTCAAGGCTCAATAATCCTGTACAAGCCAGAGGGACCCATCCTACTTTTTTATAAAGAAGACCAGGGATGCCATCAGCAATTTCAAAGGGTGAATGCAACCGCTACTAAGATTTTCCTGAATGAACTCATCCATTTCAGACTGTTCACTAGATGCGAGGGGGTAGACCTTGCAGCTTGACACTTTCATGCCTGGGATTAGTTCAATGGCATGATCCAATACCTTGCGATTGGGGAGGTGATTGAACGATGATTTTGTGAACAGGTCCTCAAAGTCATGGAAGTGCATAGGGACAAATTCATGGAACATCATGGGTTGGGTATTTTTATGAAACGCCTCAGCCAGCCTCTGCAAAATGTTCAAAGTGGCTTGAATAAACTCTGCTTTGCAGGGGATTGTCGCTACAAACACATGATCACCATCTTCAAGCAAGTCCTCCCCCACATAGGGTTCATCATCACTGTCATCATTGTCATCATTGAACAGACTGGGGGACTCAGGAATGTCCTCCATATTGATGTCTGGGGAAGGCATCAGGCCTGCTCAACATGCTCGAATACAGGCCACTTCCTTGAAGGCAACCTTGCACTCCTCATTTGTTTCGTTCTTCAGACAGAAGTCAGCAATGAATTTGATGACGAACTCCATCCATGTTGCATAGGGTAGACTCCCTATGGCTTGGTAGTTGCACATCTGTCAATTGACAAAATGCACTGCTCACCTGCTCTTCATGAAGGACATGGCCCACATGATCTTCAAATGCTTGTCTTCGAACTGATGGGGTGTGAGATTGATGTATAACTCGCATAAATTGAGGAATGAGTGCCCCTTCATGTGTTTGCCAAACAAGTCATTTGGAGACACTGGTTTGATTGAACATGTCCAACTCGCATTCAAAGGTTGTTCACAGTGCAATTCAGGAGCAGGAGAGAGTGGTGAGTATTTGGACACAGGGTTTGAAATGCTCCCAGGGTTCGATACACTTGGGAGTACATTGACACAGTCTTGATCCACATGCATCATGAATAGTTGTTGCAGGGATTGGTTAATCCCTGCAATATCACTCTCAAGTTGCCTTCACCAAGCATTGGTTTCCTCCACAGCCATTGGAACTTTATGTTGGATTATGGAAAGGAAGTGGAGAGAGGATAGAAAAGATTCAACCAAGCTGCGAGGAAGACTTCGAAAATGTACAAAATTTTCATGGTACAACTGACTGACTGGGACACCTTGCTACTCTCAGTCCACCAAGAAGGAAGACTTTTCTTCTGTAAGGGCAACCTTATGATCAGAGCCTGAACTCGATACTTGCAAGGGAAAACCAAAGAGAAAAGTCTAAGGTGTCCCCTGCAGAGAGTGCAACTATATATCCAGAACCATGTGACAAAGTAAAATAATTGATCTCAATGCAGAAGCAGGACTAAGGAAGTGAGCACTGCCATGGGCACATCAGAACACCGTTCTGCTATGTCCTAATGTGTTTGAAGGTTGTTCCATGACTTCAGTGGCATCATCGAAGTAGGGGTGTGGTTGTAGATGAGGGGCAGAGTAGTAGAAAGTGGTATAAAGGCATTTGAAGTCATTTGAAGTTGTTTGAAGTACTTCAAAGGCATTTCGTGAACTTTGTGGATGTTCATAGGTGTTTGTAGGTGTTTGTAGGTGTTTGTAGAGCCTCATCAAGTGTTCCCCTTACAGAATGCTTACTTCTGTTGGGGAGCCATGTAGTCTCCTGCAACATGGGCATTGCTCCTGCACTTGAGGCATACATGAGAATAGTTGCAGTAGGAGGCACTGTTGGGACATTGACAATTGTTCCACCAGTGACATGCATCCTTGGGTTGGTTAGGTCATCGAGACAAGGATGTAGGGCCCAATTGTGATCCATATTGGCTGTGGTCAGTGATCCATTGCAACTGAAGGTCAGCAAATGCACTGTAGTTGGTAAGCTCAAGGTCACATCACTGGGCAACTCTGAGTTGCACAGCATGGTATAGTTGATGATTCTGCCATGGGAAGAGATTGAAGTTGTGGTGAAGAACCTTGTGATGTGGTTGCAGTACTCATCGAGCTCGTCGGTACAGTGCTTAAAAATGAAGGTGGTTGCCTTAGCCTTTGTGATAGCAGCCGAATGCACTAATCCAGTCCCTGTGGGTTTGAATGACTCTTGCAGATTTGACTGATCCTCTGATGAGTTCAATACCATGTCCAAGTGGTTGAATGTCATGCTGGTCAGAGATTGTGTACAAACCAGAGAGGACATGGTCGAAGTTGACAGGTTTTCCTGAGAGCAGGTTGGTCCATTTGGAGTCGGGTAACTGTGGCAATCTAACACCTTGGGAGTTAAGAAGGTCAGCTTTGGCTCACTTGACATCCTTAGAGAAATTCGCGAGTAGAGACTGGGTTTTGTGTGATGATGGTGATAACAAGGTTGAGCCAGAGTGATTGTCCTTTTGGTTCCAGGGCAATGTGTCATAGTCAAGCTTGGTTCGTTGATGATACTCACCATCCAAGTCCGAACTGGAGACTGATTAACTTCACTTATTCTTTCCAGCAGGGTTGGTCGGTTCATCCTTGTCATGTTCTCTGTTGCCATCAGCAGGCTCAAGTCTGTTGGTTCCTTGTCTCTGTGCTCCTTCCTGATATCAGTCAAAGTTGTCAAGCATTGCAATGTAGGTGTTGTAAGTCTTGACATAAAGTTTCTCTTCAAGTGACTGGGGAAGTTGGAGTTGGATTTCGAGGCATGCCATCCCTTTGGAACACTCTCCACGCCGATATCTGTCGACAATGGCTGTACACGCATCAATATCTTTGTTGAGGGTTTGCAGGTCTTCTTCCGATGGAGTTGGTTCTGTCTGTGTTTCTCCATTGGACTGCACTCAGCCAAGGTTTTTCAATAAATTGGCTATAGGCTATAGCATGCCAAATAAAATTTCTAAAATCACCAAAATATTTGACCATATAGACAAACCCATAAGCTGAGGGGTCTTCTGCCAACATTAGTTTATCCAATTACCTGTTCCTTACTTATTTGATTGGCTTTCATTTCAAGCCGAGCCATCAAGCTGAAATTTGTTTATTGAATAACTCAGGGAAGAGTGATCAGATTAACTAATCATGGCAAACGACCCCTCAGCTTATTGGCTTGTCCATATGGCCAAATATTCTGGTGATTTTAGAAAATTTATCTGGCATGCTATAGCCAATTTATTGAAAATCCTTGGCTGAGCCAGTGGCAACACTACACCAGCTCAACAAAGTCAGTGGGTGTCATCAAGTCATTATGAGACATTCACAAACAGGGGTTATAACAAGTTGTTAGGAGGTGATGATTGAACCAATGTTTATTATATATTAAACATGAATACAACTTGATCTTAACAACAACTGGGCACGAGAGTCAGTGATAAGAGGAAGGAACACACCTCAGCACTCACCTGGGCATGAGAGGCCTTCCTTCCTCTTCCCTCATGCCCAAGTGAACTAGAAGTGATGTGCAGAGGTCATGGCTCAAGAAGGGGGTGTAGACCCTGGGCAGGCGGACTGTACTCAGGTCGAGGCAAAGCAGAGGGGGACCCAGGTAGACCTAGTGATTAGACTCAAGTAAACAAGTCTAAATTACAATACCACCGTTTAGCGACAACTAACCCCCGGAGACGAACCTCGACAAAATTGATCCCATCACAGCTTACCGCCCTTCGCATCAACCCAACAATTATAACCTACCACCCCTCGTGCCAACCCAATAAGACCCATTCGGCCATTCGTATTCCATGATACTTGATTTGTGCATCTCGATGCTATCACAAACAGATTTAGTAAACTACAATCTAAAACATGGAATAAAGCCACACCTGTACCCTTCATTAGGGTTCAACGGTACATTGTACCTGCCTCGTGAGTTAACAGAGCAGGGAGTGACAAAGTGTTTGTGCAGATGATCGACAAACTCGAGGACGTTGCGGTCCATTGAACCAGAGACGGCAATGTAATCTATCAAACTACACACGAAGTGTGCCGGTGGAAGATTGTAAGCAACCGTAGCAACACAACACCAACACACCTCAGATGAATGACATATTCACAAAGCCCAACACCACCTGCATGTGGACATACAGGAACACCGAATCTTCAAAACACAAGACACCTCCATGTCAGCATCAAACCTCGCACGAGAAAGATAACATTTGGTACTTGGCAGCCATCAGTAGCACGCTCAGCACCTCGCTGACGCCCGCGAGTCTACACAAGTCGATCTGACACACGTCGATCGCCTCCGCTTGCAAAAGCTGCTTGAAAACCATACAGTTGTGTGTGTGTTCGCCGGTCGCCACTCCAATTCCGTGTGGCTTGAGCCCTTTACGGATAGCAGCATGTCCGAGAATATCGTCAGGTGCCGTGGGCTCCTCAATAAACCTAACACATCAAACAAAGAGATCAAGAACACAGAAACCACCATGTAGATGCGAGGGTTAGTACCAGGGCCTGACCTCCTTCAATCCGCTAACATAGTCAATAGCCTGCTGCACATCCCACACCTGATTCGCATCAATCATCAGTACTGCCCCAGTCGGACCAGCGTTCTTCCCCCTCATTTCCTCGCTATTCGGGTCGCGCGGTGCAGCACCAGGTGGGAGGCATTGAGGATCATCAATGATTGAACGGATAATATTGGCGCGTCGAAGGTCGTTGGCTTGGTCTGCGCCAACCTTCATCTTGAAGTGGTTAAATCCGGCAGCAACGGCTTCTTTGGTTAACCATGCAACCTTTTCGTCGGTATATCCTGTCCAGGGATGCAAGGTGAAAAAAGAAGGGGGAGGCAAGGTTGAAGGATGTACCGAGCCATCCTGCAGAGGTTACGTATGTGGGGTAACTGGCAGGGTATGAGCTGGAAAATGCACTAGGATTGACGATTATATCTACCCAATCTCTACCACTTTCACTTCTCACTTTTTTTTCCCTGCCTCCTTCGCCTTCAGCATACCCGATGCTTCTTCTTTCATACATAATGACATCTGAAATATACCGAAACACAGCCGAACACACAAGTTCTTCCTATAAATAGCAAAACAAAAAAAAAGGTTAGACTTGCATATGCCTCCAACTGAGAAGCAGGGCACAGAGATATACCGGGGTAAAATCAACCATGAGCTTCCACAAGGGCTTCTTCCGTGAACGGGCATACATATCCCAGAGAGCATTGTTTACTGCTCCAGTTGCGATGTGAATGACACCTTTCTCCGGGCCAATCCTGGTCGAATGGATAGTAGTCACATGATGTTTGAAGCACACATGCACCATCGTAATTGGGGGTCTGCGGTCATGTAATCCCAGGTCTTCCCCATGTCAGCAAAAAGTGATTCGGTGTCTTTCCCGACTAGCCGGTTCGCCACTTCTTTGATTGCTATGCAAACCTGGGTTAGGCATTAATTGTTCAATGTTTTGTTCAGCGCAAAGTGCGGACAGTGAAGAATCATACTATATCGTTACCACGCCCGATAGTGAAGGTCATTCCATATCCGACAAGGTCAGAATTCGTCAAGAGTGTTACATATGTGGAGGAGTAATCGCACTCTGTATTCCTACGTATTTAATCAGAAGTTTGTTTATATGTATGAAAGAACAAGGATGGGGATTACATGGCATCGGTTCCATCTCCCGTCAATGATGTAGGGAATCGGACATCTACAGCAGAATGTCCCAGTGAGATACAGCAGACTGCCAGGCTCGACTCGGATTCCAATTATGACACTTACCGTGAATCTCGAAGCCAGAAATTTTTGCCATGTTGCCTTGAACAAGTTGGTAGATCCTTTTAAATTTCTTGGAAGAGAATGTAACGAGTTATATCAGCAGACTATCGGACCGGATGTGAAGCAGGTCGGACTGAGTGGATCGTACAAACAGACTCAGATCATTTATGTAAAATCAAAAACAACTTGAAATTCATCGCTCAATCAACTATTCCCAAACATCGAAGCTGGGATTACCCTCATCTGTGTGCTAAGCCTTCCTTTCAGAGTGCAATCTGCGTACAGTGGGGACATTGTGCAATGCTGGTATGTCTATCCATAGCGCCAACCTTCCCCACCTCACCTCCCCTACGATCTTAGGAACCAGAAAATCTCCCTAGCAGTCAATGACATCTCCTCAACACTCACCTCAGCCCAAATTGGTTGGACGAAAGCATTCATACACACTGCCATCCTCCTCGCCGCTGATAACTCGAAGCTTTTCAACCGGGATGTCCAGCAAACTGTGGCTGTGAGCTTTGCGGCGCATGACGCGCTCGTGTCGGTGTTCCTCCCGCTTTGGATAAATTTCGATGAGGATATGGTTTGGGCTGAGGATGCAATCAAAGCAGGGGAGGAGGATAAGAAGATTGGGAGGAAGATCGGGGAGAGGGGTGCGAGGGAGGTTATAATATCTAGGGCAGGTGATGGGCATACGAAGGTCAGTTAACTCCTGTCCCGAGTATTGTACAGCCTCGGAGCATGGCATTTTAGTTCATCTGTTATACATATCAACCTCCTGGATCTGGTGTCTACCAAGCAATGCCCCCTTCTTTTGCATTTGAGCCCTTGGCGCCTGACGCATGGTTCATTTGACCCTTTGTGGGTATTGATAAAGTGGACGCATGGATCCCTCCACCTGATCCCACAAAGCCAGGTTATGAACCGTTCTTGATACAGGTAAAGGAGAAAGGGATCAGGAAAGGTCGCACCAGGACGGCTCAGGAGACTGAGGTAAGCGACGTGATATGGACCACATCTGGCTTAGTAGAGGTTATTGGATTGATGGTAGACGGCATACCTCTTCCTTGAATCACAGGCAACATGGTTCAGTCGCTTTGCCTCGTTGATAATTCAGATAGGTTCAAGGATGATATACTGAAATCTGCAAAGTTCTATGCAATGCTTAATTATGGCATGCTAATGGGGGGGTTTACGGCGTATAAAACTAAATATCTGGTACGTAGCCAATACTTACCACCACTGGATTCTCAAGTCCAACAACAAACAAAAATACTGATTTGTACCTACGCACCACAGTATAATACTTGGCGTCCTGTAACGGCCCTCCATTTCAACAAAATGTACCTTGTGTCTGGGGACAAGATCTACGATCTGGCATGGACGCCGTTGGTGGATACACCTATGCATCAAGATTATATCTCGGGACATGCGACGTATTCGAGCGTGGCAGGGGGAATTCTGAAGAGGTATACATTTTTCTTTATCTTTCCCACCCCTCTTCCATCCCACTCCTAAATGACCAGGTATTTGAAAACCAACACACTCAACCCGCCAGTAACTATTTCCTCCAACATCACTACCGACTCCGTTGGCGTCCTGATGCAGACATATTATTCGATTGATGATGCAGTGAGGGATAGTGTCTTTTTGCAAAAATCCATTTTCAGTTCTCGGTGGACAAGGGGAGGAAAGCTGGGTACGTGGGTTTTTTCTTCGACCCATTGCCCTTTGAGGGTGTTGTAAGGGGACAACCCCCAGGTATATATAATTCCCTACCTATTGTTCATACTTCCTTTTCATTCCTTTCTATCCTACCTTATCCCCCTTATTTGGTATTGTTTACCTACAGCCCTATTATGGGCAACTGGTAGTAGTAGAGATACCTTAATCAATATCTAAGAATATCCCCAGTATACTTGCTTTATAGCATTGACAGTCTGTCATTTCATAGTCTTTATAGACTCCCTGTGCCCTTGTGGCCCCTGGTACCTGTGTGCCCCCTGTGTCTCCTCTTCTTCTGGGTCTTGCCCTTACAGGTGTAGTGAAATGATCCGTTTTAGGGATGCAGTAGCGGAGAACGTTTTCAAGAATTCGAGACAGGGTGGAGGAAAGCTGTGATAATGACGCGGCATTGAGGTGTGGCAAGCAGCAACCGGAATTGAGTACATTCAGCTACTGCCTCACCGAAAGAAGTATGTGCTGAGGATGGGCGATAATATTGACCCTGTACCAATGGCAACATTAGAATTGTTTGCAGGAACATACATCAATGCCAGCATCGAAGCTCATCTTGAAAAGTGAAGTCCATCACTGGCAAAGAGAGAAGAAGCGGAGCAATAAGAAACTCCAGAGGTTTTACACAGCTCCTCCGTGGATAGAAGGGAGGGAGGAGGGAGGAGACTTTGTTGAAAACGCAGTTGGCGGACTCGGTTCACCTCTTTTTGTGGGTAGCTGTTATTCACTGGCTGCGTTACAGTTTGGGCCTTCCATCCAATGCTTATAACAGTTGTTATCCGGTACCGCCGAGTCGAAGAATAGGTGGTGCCCAAGCTTGGGCCATCTAGCCATGCCATTCAACACATTCATCTTGTTCATTCACCAAAACTCGAGGCTCAATGGCAGGTGCAGCGAACCATGGCCATTTGTTCCAACTGCGCCATACTGCTGGGTGACAACCTTTGCAAAGTACACTACATAGCAGTCACTGGCGACACTGTCTACACTGTCCTCCGACATCTCGCTATCATGGTTCCAGGATCCCCAATGAGACTCATCTTATTTTGCATAGTCAACCCGGAAGTCTACTCCTCACTCGACCCCTAGTCGCTTTCATTGCGGCAACAGGATCTGCTGCCACTCTTAACCTCCTTACCGCGATGGTTCATTCCGACAATAATCAACGACAGCAGGAGGCAGATTAGATGGAACTACTGGGAGCTGTACCTTATTGCATAATGTGAATGTTCTTTTTCTTGACGCTCATCAAGTGCAGGACGCTGATCTCTCCTATGAAATAGCTCTCTAACCCAAGCCAGAGTACGAGCTAGTTGCACTACATCCAGATCGTTTATGACTGTACAACCAATGCATCCAAGGACTATGTTGTAGCAAGGGACCAGTGCCTTCGTGAGTCACCCGATTCTCATAGCAGTCGCCTGCCGGCAATCCGCCACATCTTTTATTTTCAAATGGCCGCACTCAATCCTCCTGTGACTCCCAGACAATGTTCTCACCCTCATGAATTGTAGTACAATGGAACTTGTTAATCTTCTCTACTGGACACCTACACTGTCAACAGGCTCACTAGGAGAACTGGTAATGGCTGGCACCGTGGCTAGTGTTGCCAACGGCTAAGCCGATCATTTTCGATAAAATTGAGATATAGCTTCGAATAAATTTGCTAAAATTCTGAATATATTTGAGGACCTGGATCCCCCTGAATGCCAGTGGGTCCTCTGCCAACACTAAGTGGGAAGGTTAGTTCTTCTGGAGATAGTTGACCAGCTACAAAATGGCTCAAAAATTGAGCTGTTTTGTAGCCAACTAAATATCTCTTCACTGGCAACACGGATCACTTAGTGTTAGCAGAGGACCCACTGGTGTTCAGGGAGACCTACACACTCAAATATTCTTAGAATTTTCCCTATTTTATTTGAAGCCAGATCTGCATTTTTTCGAAAATGATCAGCTTAGCCGTTGGCAACACTAACCGTGGCTAATAGGCAACAGGATCATGGAAGAGCCAATCCCATGAAGGCCATTAAGAAGGGGTCTGGTGAAGAAAAGGATGTGATGGAGGGTGAGGTCAGATGGAGGACATCCATGGCATCAAGCCATCATGAGAGGATGAGGTGGTTTGTAGGTGAGGGGAATATTTACCAGGCTTATGGGAGGGTGATCATGAATGGTCATAGTATGTCGCTCCTCGTCTCATCTTCACAAACTGCACAGACCAATCCATCCTTACCCAGATCATGATTATGGCCTGTCCTTGTTTGAGGATGTTTCCAGTGAGTCGGAACTACAGTATGTGTTTTCCATCACTTTGGCCCCACTGCTCATTAGCTGCTGAATAGCACATCCATACTTGGGAATGGATGTGGAGGCATGGACCTGAGGCGTTTGATCAGAATATTTAGACGAAAACTAGCAAACCTGCCATGGATAGTCTGCATCGACTACTTGTCCTAGTGTGAACTAGTGGAATACAAAATGCAGTGAATGTGGTGATCTTGAGCATTATGGCTGACCAAAATCAGTGGTTGACCAACAGCACTTCTGGGCTCTCTACAGATGAAGTCCGACTCACTTTAACTCTTCCCTCTCAGCTGCAGGATGATGTTCATAGTCCACCCATTGCCACCCCAGTCACTCATTTCATCAAGTCGAGACTTTCAACTTGGTTCTGGAACTTTCAACGATGTGAATAGATCTGCCTTTATAAATATTTCGGGCATGCGTGACTTAAGGGGGATAGCAGGGATCTTCTACGAGGTGATAGTGCAATCATATGTTCAGGATAGGAGACCTTCGGTGCTCCTTCTGATGGTGACGCTGGAGGGGGAGAAGAGGAAGTGATCAGATGAGGAGACAACACAGCACCAGTGGTACTCCAGCCACATACTCATTCATCTCCAAGCGCTGGAAACATCTTGTCAGGCAGTGTTAAACCAACAACTTGAGGTCGATTGAATACTAGTATATGGGTGATGGTTTGCACCCTAGTAATGAACATTCTCTGTGTACCAGAGGCAACCAACCAGAAGGCTCCTTGATTCCTTCATTTTACTCAATAGAATCTTCTACATCTTCCAGATCACTGTTGGATCGAACCATGACATTAATCACAACTCATTGACATTGCCGCCCCCAATCAGTATAGTTTTTTCATGGGTGTTTCGTGTTTATTATACCACCCAACTTGATTTTGACATTGTTCCTCAATCATGGAGGCTGGCAATGCGACTCAGAGATGTCTGCATTGATCCATAAATTGGATCTGCAACTAAATGCAGGGTTGGTGCCTATTGTATTGTATTTTCTCCACATTTTGTACTATCATTAGTAAAGGATGAGAAGAGTTTCCATGAAGTATGAACAGTAAATAGGGAAATATAATGACTTGTAGGACTCTCATAATGATTCATCACTGAGTGTTATCTTGTTATCTGGAACTTTGAAATTTAGAATTTATCTGCAGAACAGAGGGTACACCCACTACCTTGGTCTCCAAGGACATCTGTGACTGGTTTTTGTCACCCTGAAGGCATATACTCAGCATCCTCACCTGGTGGCCATGTTTGTTTCTTCTTTGCATGGCCCTCACCACCCCAGTTTTTACCTCCACTTCCAGCTTTATTTTTCATCTCTTTCTGAGGGCAGTAGAACTGGAATCCTGAAAGATGTGCCGACTGTAGTGCCTTCAAACAGTACATTATGATATCACTCTGCAAGGGTTGGCTCTTTGCAAAGAAAGTGAACAAGATGTTGGCTGAACTTTGTGACAGGCACCCAGACTTGCACAAATGGGCCATTTCTACACATGGCATATCTGAGTTCTGTTCTGGGAAGGTAAATACCTACAATCGTGTTTCCACTTGGTATGTATGTTGTTTGGCCTTGCATTTTCATAGATTAAAGATCAACCTGTAAATAATCCATCATGATACCAGACCACATCTGAACTTGTGATCACTCGCACAGTAAAATGGTTTGCTGCAAAGTAAATGACTCCCCTTAAGTAATATCTTTGACGGACATCTTGAGGTAAGCTCGAGCACATCTATCACAGAAGTATCCTGCCCTAACTCAATGGAAACTAGTGGTGGATGATGCATGAGTGTGAACCTCCACCACAGCATGCATGTCACACATGTGCACGAGTGCAGAACAAGAAAGGACAGGAATTGAAGTCAAGAATTGAAATTGAAAGGAGAGGTAGGTGAAATGTGTAGGTGTTAGCAAGGGGTATGTGAGCAATCGTAACAGAGGCAGAATACATTGCCACATTTGAAACCACAAAAGAATGTATTTGGCCATATGCACTACTCAATCTCCCCTAACAATCATCTACTGTGACAACTCTGCAACCAAAACCCTGTCTAAGGACCCTCTTCTTCACTCCTGAGTCCTGTGTCAAGTAACGAGACCCATCCAATCTTTCATTAGTTGGTAAGCTCTTAAGTTTGCCATCATCACAGCTGATCAGCATCTACAAAGGCTGGTACCATGTACAAGTGCAGCTTGAGAGGTGAAAGGAAGAATATTTCAAAGCAAACCCTCAAATTTGGCAACATAGTGATAAAGTCCTCCCTGTCAATTATTGCTCTGAAGCCATGGATAATGATGGATTTAGCCTGAACATTGCTTGCTTAACATCTTTTAATTACAAATCTGACATGTGAGTGAGGTACTGCAGATGTGTGTTTGGCAGATCTGCACACATGCAAAATGGAGGGGTTGAAGGATGGGGGTGAGGGAATGCAAGCAAGAAAGTGCAAATAGTGCTGTGCCTGGCCTGGCCTAAGGCCATGAGCCAAGCCAAGCTGGGCCACAATGATGGCTTCATGGCAGCTTTGGCTTGGCCTGGGGTCCTGAAAAGCCAAAGCCAAGCCATTAAGCCACAGGTTTTTGGTGGATGATAATTTCAATATGGTAACTGAATTTTCCAGGTCATGTGATCCTGGAAATATCCAAATGCCACTCCTGTGTCCCTCTACCCACTGCCACCACATCATAGCAAAAAATATAAATGGGTCACATCGCACATGAAATGAGGCCAAATGACATCTATTGTCATTTGGGACCCAGCTAAGTTTTTCCATGTTCACTTGTTTTTTGCTTTGTTTAACTAACATGTGTTTTCATTGATCTAAGGGATCTAACTGTGTTACAACAGCATGACAATGCCAAAACAACATGCCCATGCCCAATGATGCCACCAACACCACCACCACAGCAACACCAACTGCCACCATGAGCCACTGCTTGTGGGGTAGGAATGGGAGCAACAATAAAACAGTGAGGGAACAACAACCACACCACACCACAGAAGCACACCCCAATCACTGCTGTGAGCAGTGCTCACAGGGTGGAAGAAGGGACCCAACAAGGAAGGAGGCGGAAATGACAGGGACCAGGACAAGGGGGAGACAACAATGGCAGGATGACAATAGTGATTGTCAAGGGTATTCATACCCCTATCCTCACATACCCTTAGCACATACATCAGGAAAATCCAAGATTTTCTTACCAACACTTGAACATGCTTAATATGACTTAATGACACTTCTAAGCACCATTAAGCAGGAGGTCTCTAAGCCTGACCATGCTTAGGTTAAGCTAGGTTGTCTCATGAATTTGACTTAGCTGGGGCTTATTGTCTGGCTTATCTTGGGCTTAGGCTAAGCACAGATCTAAGCTGCCATTTAAGTGAATCTCCCACCAAAAGTTCCATGGTAGAGATGAGAGTTTAAGTGATTTCAAGTTCAGTAAGCAGGAAAAAGCTCAAAAGCCAGCTAAGATTCTGACTTTTAAACATTTTAAGCATTCTGTAAGCATGCAGAACACATATATTCGGATAATAAGAAGGGCCAAGGAGTCCAAGCATGGGTATAAAGATGTGCTAAACGTGCTAAGCATGCATTAAGAAATAGAGGTACCCGTGAAAATCAAGGTAAGCATGATGAGCCAGAGTTGAATCTGGCATGGTGATAGGCAGGTACATATGGGGAAATGAGAGCAGGATGGGAAATTTATAGTAGGGTTATGGGGGACAGTGAGCTGCATCATAGATTCTGAACAATCAATGTCAGTGATGTCAGGGAGAGAAGAGATGGCTTACACTCCACATTTGAGTCAGAGTTATCGATGAGACATGCACAATCATCACAATCATAAATGTTGATGATTTCTGTAGGCTTGGTAGTCTTGCCGCGAGATCGAATCAGCTTCATGAATTCTCAGGCTTCTCGAATAATGGCATTGAACTTGGTGTTTGCAAGCGAGCGCGCCGACATGGCATAACCATGGGTAGCCTTTCCCCAAGCTGTGTCACTGAAACCAGTCTGGCGCATGGAGTCTTTGCCGGTGGAGAGATTGAGAGTCCAAGGGAGGTTACCATCTTGCTTTTGCTAGCATGGGCCATTGCAATGGTCAATGTCCCGGTGGCAACCAGAGTTAATGCCCTCTCCACCTATCAATGATCAGAACAGCCCTGCAAGCATGATATATGATACTTACTGAGGCAGCAGCCAAGCTTAACCCACCAATCGCTGCAGGAGTGGGTTTGTCATGAAGGTTAGAAACCTTCGCAGAACCTTCGATAGCTGTGAGGTGGGTGGCGAATGTCTGGAGGATAAAGGGACTGCAAAAGAGCCCCTTCCATTTCTAAGAAGTGTTAAGTTATTATTAGACACAGAGTGTTCGGAACCATACCTTTTTGTTGTTGTGTTCAGTATCTTTGTACAAAAAGCGAAGATCTTTGAGGTAATACTTTGCAAATCCAATACGTTCTTCATCTGAATCTTGTAGATCTTCTTGGGCATCAAGAAACGCCAGAAGGATGGTGATGCCAGTGGATCTGATAACATTACACTACGAGTCAGCAAGGCGTTGAACTGTCTGAAATGTATTTTAGTATTCAAGTTGTCATAGAGCCAAACCAATCACATACCTTCTGATAGACTGCAGTGGATGTTGTAATCTTGTACTGGTAAGTGTTGGTTTCATCCCAGATCTTCTGCATCACCTTGACTGACTGCTTGACAGGCACATCCCAAGGGTCAGTGGTTTGACCAATGAATGCCATATATGTTGTAATGAATGTATGGCAGAACCATTGCAGTTTGATCCAGCTCGGAAGCTCCTCATTTTGAGGCTTTTTGAATGTTGTTTCACTGGACTTTGAGGGCTTTTGAGCTATGAGTTGCTGATTGGGATAGCGATTAGATTGTTGTAGGAAACTTGAATCAACGGAAACAAGCTTACCTCACTGGTTACTCACTTTTTTCCCTTAGGGGGGCTGTTAATCGTGACCTCCCGTTCCTCGCCCCTTATCCCATCATTGTCTGAGAGACCACCATCATCATACATAGAGAGCTCAGGCACCGGCTTGGCCTTTACCTTAACCAGATTTGATGCTCAATAACTGATAATCTTGACATTATCAGTGAGAACAGAAGGTGCTGACAAGCGACTAGCACCACTTGTAAGCGAGGGAATGTCAGACTTAGCACAGCTGGAGGTAGATTTAGGAGCTTGAAAGGTAGGCTTAGCAGTGGTGGGGATTGCGGCAGCACACTCATTGATTTTGGAGGAGCATTTTCGCTTTTTTTGAGAGGCGTCGCTAAGCGCCCAATAGAAAAGGGTCAATTGATCAAGTGTTAGCAATGGAAACATGTGAGAGAATTAATACCTATTAGCAGCATTCATCACATCATTGATGTCATCTGTTTCAGGTTGTGAACATTTTGATGACTGAGTCTGATCAGGGTTCGTGGGAGTTACCTTCTTATACAATGTGTTTATATCAGCTATTGCCCCCTCTCTCTCCAACATCTTGCCCCCCACTGCCTGGAGCTGTGATGGGGCCTTGAGAGCTGGCTTTTGACCTGGGTGCTCCTCAGCTTGCTTACCAAACATCATCTTCACCATACCACTGTATTTATTTCCTTTGACTTCGTTCTCCACTATTTTCTTTGTGGCCATATTGATCTCATTGTGTATGGGCACTTTGACAACCTTGACTTTTTTTGGCTTGGGTGTCTGCTTGTCATCAGAGGCAGGCACTATTTCTTCATCCCTGTCAACTCTCTTTTCCTTCTCAGCTACTTTTCCACTGACTGGCTTCACTCCTGCTTTCCTGATATTCTCCTCTGTCACTTGAGCCTTCTGCTTTTTAGCAGGAGGGGTTGGACCATCACTATCGATGGCCGATTCATCCTCGGTGATTGACTCCTGCTCAGAGAGCGCTGGTGCAAAGGACTCTTTGTCAAATTCATCACCCATCTCGACATCACTTGACTCTGTGATAGGGACAAGCTTGGCGGCTTTGCGGTTACGAGGGGGTGGCCATGGCTTTGGAGTGAAGGGTGGGTGTGGGGTCATGTCAACCATGTCCTCGTTGGCCATATCAGCATGCTCAAACTCAGCAGCACGAACGATGCTCTGTCGTTTTGCTTCTTCATGATCTGCCTTAGCTTGAGCTTTAGCATCACACTCCTCTTGGACCTGGGCTGATGTTTGACATGGAATAGCGGGCTTGAAAACATTGCCTGGGTGAATAAACTTGTTAGCTGCCTGAGTTTCAATCTGATGCTGAGGTACAGTCTGAGAGGTGCGAGCCATGGTAGAGGTTAAGATATGTGATAGAGAGTGGGGTTGACAAAGTACATGATGAATATTTTGCCAGTGAAGTTGTGGTAAATAACACATATGACTTTGACTTGACAGTTTTTTTTTGAATTCAGACTTTACCACACTACTGGTACTCCCTGCCACCTTACCTTCCTGTGCCGATCACTTGTTTTATGTAGCTCTTCTTGCCAATTACATCCCTAACTTATACTCCTGGAATGCCAGTGCCAAATCAAAATCTGTGAATTCACAATACCTACACCCACTGTGGACCCAGCAGTGCCTGTTTTTCATTTGTTTAGTTCAGGAAACCCTGATTTCATAATACATATGGCTGAATTAAGGGTGGATGAATTTGGGATGACTTTTCAACTGTAATGTTCCAAACACTTAAGGTATGAATTTCATATACAGTATATTTCTACTTTTTATGCCAAGTTGGTGTGGTGGAATAACATACCATAAGTGGCTGAAATATATGGGATGTTTTTTCACCTTTGACAATGATAGGAATTTCATACAGTTAGTCTAAGATTGCAGGGTGTGTTGTTCAGCTCAAGATTGAATGTAA
>QMFE01044964.1:0-16663 GCA_003314665.1 Tricholoma sp. MG77 | reverse complement strand
CCGCCTGACCCACACCCGCGTACCCGTGCGGGTTTGCAAACCCGTGACGAGCACTACATGGACTTATTCTTTTATTCCTTCTCATTACATTACATGTTTGTTATTGTTTTAGCCTTATTCAGACAATTGGAGTAGCTAGAGTTCTCTAGTTCATTATTATAAAGATTTTCTCTGCTTCTAGCAACACTAGGCTATGCCTTAACCCTTACCTGTCTCTGATTGAGTCTCCTCTTGTTGCTGCAGGGTCTTGCCCTTACACAAAGTGCTGTTGAGATACGTGCCTTTGACGTCCATTTATTGTAGTTTAAGATTTTTCGTCGGTACTAAGGCTTGAATTGTGCACAGAGTGTCCATTCTGACTACCGGCGAAAATGTTTCCATATAATCGTAACCGGGTCGTTGAGCGCATCCTTTAGCCACAAGTCTTGCTCTGTACTGGGTTACTTGTCCTTCTTTATCATGCTTCTTGATGAAGACCCATTTATTCACGATTGGGACTGCATCCGGCAGTTTCTCAACAAGTTTCCAAGTCCCCTTCTCTTTCAGTAAATCTAGCTCGTTTTGTATGGCAATTTCCCATTCAGGCCAGTCAGGGGAATTCTTGGCATCTTTAAGACTCATCAATTCGTCTCCAGCTATAATTGCATAAACTTCTTCCATTGTCAGGGAATTAATCTCGTCTTCCTCTTCTGGAAAAGGATCGTGAAGGTTTTTGTAATCGATACGAACTCCACGTGTTTCTGTGGTTCATTAATATCATTGTCCCCCTCATTCTCATTCTGCTTATGCTTTCTATTGAGCTCAAGATTCCGAGTTAAATCATCGGAAACTGTTACACCCAAATTTAATGGTGTGCTACCTGCAGGCTCCCCCTCACTCGGCGAATCGGGTGTCACATCGATGTCCTCAGGAGGTGTGGGAACTTCTGGAGGGTTAATATTATGGAAGTTGCGAGAGGTAAGTACCTTGCGTGTTTCCGCATTATAATATTTGATGGCATCAGCGCCATCATCATGCCCGACATAAATCCGTCGTTTTGATTTTGGTTGCATTTTTCGATCTACTTTTTGTCCTTGTAGTAAGACCCAAACAGGTGCTCCAAATTCTCGTAAATGAGATACATTTGGTTTCGTATTGTACCATCCTTCGTAAGGTGTTAAGTTCGGCAAATGTTTGGTGTATGATCAATTTCGGAGATAAGCGGCATGCAGCACCGCGTACTCCCAGAGAAATTTGGGCAGTTGGTTGGCAATAATCATTGCTCGCGACAGTTCGACAAGCGTTCGGTTCATCCGTTCAGCCACGCCTGAATGTCCATACCATTTTCCTTACACCACTGTTCTAACTTCTTGTTTACGAATTCTTTCCCACAATCAATTTGTATTGCCTTAGGATTTCGTCCGTGGGTTTTCAAGTGGGCCAAATAATTTATTACAGCTTGCGCTGCATCAGATTTTAGCTTGATGCATTCGATGGTTATGAATCTCTTCGTGTCATCCACAATTAGCAAGTAGTATTGATGGCCATTGATAGATTTGATCTGGTACTTTCCCCATAAGTCAATATGTGATAATTCACCGGGGTCGGTGTTTCTGTTCAATGATTTTGGAAATGGCTTGACATGTTGTTTTGCTTCCGTGCATGCGATACAGTCAGGTTTAGGTGAAAGCTCATCAACATTAAATCCATCGACCATATTTCCATCGAGTAATTTCTTAAGTCCAGTGTAAGCCACATGTCCAAAGCGTCGGTGCCATGTTTCCCAAGTAGGCAGTGTGTTTGTTCCAACGAATGTTTGATCATGTGTAGTGCTAATGTTGTATGGTTTTTGTAAGGTCATCTTCATCCTGTATAGATGGTTGCAAATTTTATTTCCCTGTGCTATTGGTGTTCCTGCTTTCGTGATTAATGTAATTTCACCATTTCCACCAATATAGCGTCCTCCAGCCATGTCCCATCACCCCAACAAAATTAAATTATTTCGCGTTCCAGGCACATGTAGCACATTTTTCAAATGGAGAATATAATTAACACCTTTGCATGTTGAATTTAATTCAACAGTTCCACGGCCTGCAATGGTTGCTTCTTTACCACCTACACCTGTTACGGAACTATTTCCCAAAGGTGTGTAATTGGTAAATGCTTCACATTGATGGGTGACATGTGATGTTGTTGCTGAATCGGCTAACCAATCATAAAATATCAATCGCTCGTCATTGCCATCAGCACTACAGGCGTTGTATGTGTCAAAATTATACATTTCTTCCTCTATCAGGAACGCGATGTGTTCCTCGACTATATTGGATTCATCCCCCTTCTTTTTGTCCTTCTCTTTACTCTTCTTCTTTCCCCGACAATTCTTCGTGTAGTGTCCGATTTTCCCACACTTCTGACATTTGTTGCCATCAAATTTATGGCATTTGCTCGACCAATGTCCGGCGTGTTTGCAATGGTTGCAATAAGGTTTGATGGAGGATTTATGATCTGTGATTCGATCTTCCAGGGATTTACTAGTGCCGTTAGCATTCTGGGTTTTCACCAGATTCACACTCCCATAGGTACCATTTTTATTGTTCCCGTTATTAGATCTAGTCAATCAAATTTTATATTCCTCATGTAATAAACCAATGAGCATGTCAGATGATAGCCGTCGCTTAGGATTGGGATCATTGGGGTTGTTAGCATTCCCGTTATAAGGTTTGATGTAGGTTTGCCATGATGAAGGTAAAGACGCCAAAATGATCGCTTTGAAATGCGTGTCTGAAATATGAAATTCGACGTTGGGGAATTTATTGATGCAATCTCGATATGATTTTAGCGTGTTGAGATGTTTTAGGAGGTCATCAACATCTTGTAGCTTGGTCTCGTATAACAGGCACTGAATATGATTTATGGTTTGATGTGCCTTGTTTTCATGGGTAACCGAGAGTGCCGAGTACATCGCTTTGGCCGTTGCCTTTGATCCGACGTGATTCATCTGAGATGAAGTGACATTATGAATAATGACTTGCTGAGCCCAGGTGTTGTTCTTGTCCCAGTAACTTATTATGGACCTTTTTGGCGAGGACAAGGAACAGGGCCCATAACCTGTTGAGATATAGACGAGATGAGAGTGTTCTTGGGACTGAGATAGTGAGAGTTAAGCACAGAGTCAGACATCTATCATTCTCCTATAGTACAGCCTACATATGTTACATACTATAAATAGGCCATGGTGACTAATACTCAGACCGGGCTTGGATTGGCCCAATCCCAACACTAACTGACCTCAGCCCAGAAGCCTCGTAATCTCGAAAAGAAGTGTAGGAAATTAATGAAATATGCACTTCCATATGTATTCATATTTCACTGGTGGCCCGGGTTACAGTATGGAGGCTTACCTATTTACAAGGACTGAGACACGTACTTCTCAACTGAGGGCCTTTAAGAACATCATTTTTCTGACCACCCGCATCCTACAACTAAGATCTATTTTCTTCTCCTGCAAACGTCTCCAAGCAGCGGGGACATCGCGGGAGCGCATTATTGAACTTTAGGGCGGTTCTGGTTTCTCTCTTGACCAGAAGGAATGGAAATTTTATCTAGAGTTTGCCGCATCATGTGTGAGTGACGAAGACAAATTAGGTGGCCTTGTCGAAACGAAGAATCTGGACGAGCTCGTGTCTGTGCCTATTGAAAGTGGGGAGTCAAGCGTAATCGAATGGCTATTGGTAGCTTCAGAGAGCATGTAAGATTATAGACCATCATGCTACGTACCCATGCTCACTATTCTGGCGTAGTGTGATTTGTGAATCCCGGATTGCGGTCAGATATCTTGGCTGTATCCTGGAATGCCCCACTTTCTGGGCTCAATCGCATACTAACCATTGGTTTGTCACCAACAAGGTTCTTTGGCAAGTCAAGATGCTTGTTGATGATTTAGATTTAGAACACCCTGGGGCGATCAATGCCTTGCCAGCAATTGCTGACACAGATGTCGAAGGGGTTGATATTATTGTCTCTGCTGTGTTGGAGGGAGCCAGAATTTTGGATGGCAAGGCACAGCTTTAGGCTGGCCCAGTGCGGGACAACTTTGAGTGGTTGGTGTGGCTTCTTCGTCAGTAAGTTCCATCCATGTTGGTTTGTATGTGTCGCCACTACTTTTTACACATCTTTCAAGTCCTAGAGCTCGTTTTCTCCTGCCTCGATCATACCGAACAGCTGTTTCTGATTTGGATGCATTATTCCCAGTGAGATATGAGTATAGGTCTGCTGAAATTCTAGTAATGGGTCATAGGCATGTGTTTTCTTATGCACGATGGGTACTGGTGATGATTGTCACCTGCAGCTCTTCTACCTTGGCATCTGCGTCATCTCTGTCGCTGGAACCTGAATCCCTTTCACTACGACACAAGGATAGCAAATAAAGACCCTGGAGAATTGACTGAGCCAGTCACTGGAGAACGGGCGGATATCGAAACCAGTCAGACGTAAGAATTTTCTGGAGCACAATGTATGTCAGTGTCAAGTGAAGATTATCGCCCACAGCTCATCTATCCCGTGATCTGCCCTATCCTTGCTGCCGGATCCTGAATTGCCTTATGATGATACCCATCTACCGAAGGAACACTCTCAAGACCTGTCGAAGCAGCCTGTGGGGCTCCCCAAGGATAACCATGAATCTCCTGAAAACTTAGCAACTAGACCTAGGTACGCCAAAATGTTTAGAAGCAAAAGCATATTGTATGAAGCTTGTCCCCTCCAGCTCCCTGACGATTTCAATGCAGGGATCTGCTTACCACATGGAAGCCAAATCTACAAGCGTACACAGTGAAGAGACTCGAGAATTAGCTAAGCCAGCCATGGGAGAACCAGGGGATACAACACATGCTCCGCCAAACCACGCCATGCCTCCTTCCCGAATGAATGAAGTCAACGTGCCCAATGGTTCCTTTGACTATAAGGCCTCTCCTCTCACAAAACCCAAGAAAGTTGAGTTGGGCCAGATCACCGAGGATGACAAAGTTATTGCATACGTCGACTAACTCAACAGTAGGCAAAATACCCTCTGATTTACAATTGCAGATTGATGGGTCCCAGTGGCACTGGGAAAAGTACCATAAGAAGACATAACCATCGCTAATGCTTCATCTCACTCTCAGATTAGCTCATCGACATCGTGACTGGTCAGAAAGACAGGAGTGTAGGCCGCACATTGAAGTTTTTCACCTCAGAAATTCGAGTGGTCAGATATCTGCATCCCATCACCTTTGAACCCTATGTTTTAATCGATACACCGGGGCTCAACGACACCAACAAATCAGACATGGAGGTCTTGACAATGTTGGCAGGCTGGCTGAAAAGGGTGTGCGTAAGACTAACCTGTGTAGTCTCATTATTAACAGCTAGTAGGTATGAACACAAAATCGGGCTTCATGGAATCATATACTTACATCGAATCTCTGACAATCGTATGTCCGGATCTCCACTGAAGAACCTGCAAATGTTTGGGAAGCTATGTGGGGACAGTAGGGGAGTGCACAGTAGACAATTTGGGCTGAATTTCAAGTTGGGCCTGATTTCAAGCTGAATTTCAATTTATTTTGATTGTCCAAATGAGGACATCTGGGTATTGGAAATTCCTGTGAGTCCCACCCAGTCCTGTCCCCTCAGTGTAACTCAACCAAAGGGCCAAATAATAATCAAAGATAATACAGCCTGTATATTACATGCTACTTACCCCAATATCAGCCTGTATATATTGATAAATTGTTGAGAAATGGGCTGATTATGTTGTGATTATGTATTGGTGACATGGGTCACACTTATGACTGGCATGTGACACACGGAGAATTGGGAGTGTCATAAGGATATTCTATGCTTCTTGCAGGCACTTTGAAGGTACATTGAGATATTGTACCAGGTCAGATCAATGAGTGATTAATTGCAGTGGACTTGTAGCAGGAGGGAGGCACAATGTCTAAATCCATGTCAGACAGCTGAAAGTCACATGACAAAACAAAACAGACATAATAGGTGGATTATGAGCTTTTCCAATGTGCATAAATAGCTTAAAATGTGTGGGGAAGGCTGACAATATATAGCAAATACTCAAATACTAAATTTGGCAGTCGTACACTCATGGGACAGGGCAGGACAGGTGGGACTTGCAGGAATTTCCAATACCCAGATTTTCTGGTCCAAATTAAGCCCAAATTTGATTTCAACTCTGCCACCCTTTGAATTTTGACTGTGAGGCAGTGCATCAGAGTTTCAATTTGACATCTTTGTGGTGAGATCAAGCTTGTTATTGATATCTATGCCTTTGACTACTGAGAGACATGTTACGTTCTGTTCTGTTCCTCGAATTTAATCCATTCCATGGACTCTGACTTACTTCCCGATCCTATATTTAGTTTAACCTACTTCATCATTTCTGATTATCCTCGCATATTTCTGTTTGTCATTTCATACTTCATATCTACTACAAGTATTTACCTTGGGCCCTGATTGGATGCCCGATGCCCGCACCTTACTAGTATATAAACATAGTTACCTTCGCTTGTAAACTCCAGTTCAAATATTGATTAGTTCAAATCTCTTCCTATCCCGTTTCGTTCTCTCTTGTCTCGGACTTCCTCTCGGTCCCCGACTCGATTCCTATTCACTACGAAATCTGGAACACCGGCAACAAGTGAAGGGCACAACTTCTTACAAGTTGAAGCCAAGTTCCTTCTGTTCCCTCACATTTGGTATTATGCTCGGTCCCCACTCGGACTTCCATTAGGATCAGTATTTAACAGTATATTCGAACTCTCACTTCATTGTTGCTCATTTCATGTCCCAAACCCAAGCTAGGACATGTCAACGGACAACTCAGAATTCCCGCCGCGCAGCAACTCAAGGAATTTCAGCTGTTCAAAGATCAGTCCTTAGCCCTCCTCGACTTTCCTCTATATTTGGCCAATCATCACGACCTTCTAATATCTTTCGACAAATTGGTTCCGGTACACCATCTATTAGTGCAAACATAATGTCTCCAAGAGATAATATGTCTACTCCAGGTCAACCCCGTACCCCTACTCCTTTAGAATATATCGACAATCCTTTAGACCAAGATCAACCAGAAGGTAATCCAGGTGACGATTTCGGTGACCCGCCAGACCCCGGCGAAGATCCCAACCCTGGTGACCCCGATGATAATGACCCAGACCCTAATGACCCCCCCAATCCTCCACCAATCGACAATCGCCCTGAAGGTGACAGATTCATTGAAGCCATCATGCAGCTTTTGGGCAGTCTCAGAGATCTCCGACAAGACCCTGCCCCAAAGTCCGAGAAAATCAAGGTTAGAGAACCTGATACATTTGACGGTTCTAACCCTTGGAAACTCCGTGACTTCCTTGTTTCTTGTAATCTTCATTTTAGGGATCGTCCTCAGGTCTTTGCTTCCAATGAGAAAAGGATTTTGTTCATCCTTTCTTATCTTAAAGGCTCAGCACTCAGTTGGTTTGAACCAGGGCTCAATGACCCGACAAACTCCGCACATTGGATGTGGAATTATCAAGCCTTCCTTAGCGAGCTTGAAGACAATTTTGGTCCACATGATCCAGTTGGAGATGCCGAGAAGTCCCTTCATGAACTCAATAAGAAGAAAACTGCTCACATCATAAAGTACAACGTAGATTTCTGGGAGCTTGCTTCTAGAGTCAGTTGGAATAAAGCAGCCCTTTGTGATCGGTATTTCCGCGGGCTTCCGCTTTGCCTCCACACTGAAGTACTTCATGGTGGTAAACCCAATACTCTTGCAGCCTTACGACTTAAAGCACAAGATGCTGATAACATCTATTGGATGCAGGAAGAAGAAACTCGTTTAGAATCCAAAAACTCGGGCAACATCAGAAACCTGGGCAAGAAGGACTCGAACAAGAATTCCAATTCCCATTCCTCTTCCAAACCTCCCTCCAACAATAACACCAATAACTCCACATCGACTTCATCCAAACCCTTTTCCAAAGGTTCATCAAAAGACAAGCCTAAGAACTGTTAGGGCGACACCTAAATCCACTCACAGGATTCCTCGTGCAGGCTCTACAAGAAGTTCGGCGACGATCGCTAAGATGCGATCAGAGATTGATGGGAGAGTTTAAGAATAGACGGTTGGTTGATCAAAGGCCTTTCCGCACACTATCAGTGGTGGGAATCCTAAGAGAACACAACTGGGGTGCCTCTTAGACATGCATTCACTTTTATATACTATGTTACAGTTATTGTACGTTATTTGAATACTGTTAAGAGGTTGCGCGCATACAGGCGCGTACACTATTACTAATTGTTGATGCATGAGAATGTTTTTCTCATGATCAGTTATTTGGTGTCATTGAGCGTAACTCTGCGTAACGGACTCCAATAAATATGTAAAAATAAGGAAAAAATAATGAGAATGTATATGTTTCGTAACAAGAACTCTATCTCCGACAAGTTAGGCAAGAATGGGAAACTAACCAGAGATGAGCACAAACACCGCATGAAAGAAGGACTTTGTCTTTATTGCAGTGAGAAAGGACACATTGCTCAAGATTGTCCCAAATCAGCAGCAGCTAAAGCACGATCGGCGAAAGTTTCAGTGCCTGAGTCGAAGCCCAATTCTGTGGATTCAAAAAAATAGTCCGCAATCCTCAATGAAATGCTATATGGTTTGAGGATTGCATTGATCTTACCTGCATAGCTAAATTCGTCCGACTCAATGTGTCCGCTCTTTCCAATCCCGATTCCCTTTTCGTCACCCTATCCCTTCCCACATATTCCCTTTCCACCTGAACTCTTATCGACTCAGGATCATCTCATTGTTTTATGGACTTGTTATTTGTTTCAGAAAATAACATTCTGACTTCTTCAATAACCCCGATCGGACTCTGCTTATTTGATGGAACTTGCAACTCTATCATTACCCAAATAGTGGAACTCCCGGTTACTTTTGCCTCTGGTGAAACATTCAATCTGACATTTTATGTAACCCCGCTAGACTCTTCCTGTTCCTCTGTTCTTGGATACAATTGGCTGAAACAATACAATCTGTTGATTGACTGGTTCTCTGGCCTTATCACTTTCCGTTCTGATGATCATAGAGGTTTAGCACCGTCGACGTGATACTTGCAAACCCCTCCTGTGAACGCACCGTTGGACCCCAACCCCATTCCCGATTCCATTCCCATTCCCGATCCAATTCCCAACATTCCCGATCCAATTCCTGATCCCATTCCCAAGTCAACACCTCATATATCTTTGATTAATGCCCATGCCTATATGCGCGCTACAAAACTTCCTGGATCAGTTTCTTTCCAGCTCCAGATATCTCCTGAAGGTGCCATTGGTAAAGCCACTTCGGTGGACCCGATGGACTTATCTTCAATTCCCGAGGACTATCATGAGTTTGCTGATGTTTTCAGCAAAGGAAAAGCTGATACACTTCCTCCCCACCATCCTTACGACCTCAAAATCAAAATTGACAGCACTCCTCCTCCCTCCCACATGTATTCCCTATCTCAATCAGAACTAGAAACCCTCCACTCCTTTATCGATGAACATGTCAACCTTGGTTTCATCCGACCCTTGAAATCTCCGCACGGCGCTCCTATCCTTTTCGTCAAAAAGAAGGATGGAAGTCTACGACTTTGTGTCGATTATCGTGGCCTCAATCGAATCAGCAAGAAGGACCATTACCCTTTACCCTTATTATCGGACCTCCTAGATGCCCCGAAGAAAGCCCGCATATTCACTAAAATCAACCTTCGCCATGCTTATCACCTCGTTCGGATCGCCAATGGCAAAGAATGGAAGACTACATTCCACACTCGCTATGGCTCGTTTGAATGGCTTGTCATGCCTTTCAGACTTACGAACACTCCTGCTGCTTTTCAGCGATTCATGAATGATATCTTCAGTGACCTCCTCGACGTTTGTGTTATTGTCTATCTCGATGATATTCTAATCTATTCAGAAGACATGACCCAACACAAAGCGCACGTCAAGGAAGTGTTAAGAAGACTTTGCAAAAATGGACTTTATGTGGCTGCCCCGAAATGCGAATTCCACAAAGACAGTGTTGAGTACCTCGGATTTATCATTTCTTCTGATGGACTCCGCATGGCCCAGGACAAAGTTCAAGTCATTTTGGACTGGCCAGAACCCCATAAAGTTAAGAATGTTCAATCTTTCTTAGGCTTTTGCAATTTTTATAGGTGGTTCATTCACGGCTATTCCGACATTGTCATTCCTCTCACTCGCCTCACACGCAAGCACTTCTCATGGAAATTTGATGATCTTTGCTGCGCCGCCTTTGAGCTCCTGAAAGAGCAGTTCACTCACACCCCTGTTCTTACTAAATGGATTCCTGATGCAGATATGATTGTGGAAACCGATGCTTCTGACTATGCGCTCGCTGCAATCATTTCCTCTCGGACTTCCGATGGCGAAATTCACCCAATTGCTTTTCACTCCTGCTCCTTCAATTCCGCTGAACTTAACTATGACACCCACAACAAAGAACTTCTAGCTATTTACGAGGCTTTCAAACACTGGCGACAGTACCTCGGAGGTAGCGGTACTCCGATTGATGTCATCACCGACCACAAAAATTTGGAATATTTTGCTACTATGAAGATTCTTTCTCGTCACCAAGCCCATTGGTCAGAGTATCTTTCACAGTTCAATATGGTTATTCGTTTCTGACCCGGGAAATTAGGAGCAAAACCCGATGCACTCACTAGACGTTGGGACGTCTACCGCAAAGGGGGAAATAGCGACTTCGTCCTCGCAAACCCGAGCAATCTCCGACCTATATTCACTCAAAAACAACTTTCTGCCTCACTTCGCGCTACTTATTTCGCAACTCCGATTATCCATTCTGTCATCATTATGGATATTGAGAAACTTCACAATGACATTCGCTTATCCCTACCCCTTGACCCCACTTCCGCAGCACAACTCCCAACCCCTACCAATTCTAAATGGACTCTCGACAAAAGTGGTCTACTTCGTCAGAATGATCAGATTTTCATACCAGATACCATGGACCTCCGACTCAAAGTCCTTCAGAATAAACATGATCATATCCTCACAGGTCATGTCAGACAAAACAAAACACTTGAAGCAGTACGTCGCAATTATGTATGGCCTAACCTCCGCACCTTTGTCCAGGAGTTCTGCAACTCATGTACCACTTGCAAACAGTCCAAATCCCCTTGTCATAAACCTTACGGACTTTTGAAGCAACTCCCGGTACCCAAGCGGCCTTGGAACTCCATTTCCATGGACTTTATCGAACATCTCCCGAACTCTTCAGGTCATACCGCACTCCTTGTAGTCGTTGATCAACTTTCTAAACAAGGCATCTTCATTCCTACCACGGACAATATCACGGCACCCGAACTCGCCAAACTCTTCATTATCCATGTTTTCAGTAAACATGGAGTTCCCGCACATGTTACTTGTGATCGGGGTTCCGAGTTCACTTCACACTTTTTCCGCTCATTAGGAATTGCCTTGAACATGAAGATTCACTTCACTTCGGGTTATCACCTGGAAGGCGATGGTCAGACCAAACGTCTCAATCAAACATTGGAACAGTATCTTTGCATTTTCTGCAACTACCAACAAGACAATTAATCAGAACTCCTTCCCCTCGCCGAATTCACCTACAACAACTCTCCCAGTGCTACCACCAGTGTAACACCCTTCTTTGCCAACAAAGGTTATCACCCCAACATTACAGTTTTCGTTACGCAATCAGATGGCTAGAGCTCAAGCTCATTATCAAGGTCCAGCGGATCACCGACGGGAACCCGCTCCTAACTTCCAAGTTGGACAACAAGTATATGTTAGCACAGAACACATTCACACCACTCGACCCTCCAAGAAACTATCAGAAAAATATTTAGGACCTTACAACATTATAGCCCGTCCCAGTACTCACTCATTTACCTTGCAGCTTCCTGATCATCTCCGCGCTATTCACCCAGTTTTCCATGTCTCTCAACTAGAAACTTCGGTGCCGAACACAATCCCGAACTGTACCCAACCACCCCCGCCTCCTGTCGAAATCGACAAAGAACTTGAGTATGAGATCACCGAAATCCTCGACTCAAAGATCGACAATTGGCGTAGGTGTAAACTCCTTTACTTTGTTCGTTGGACAGGTTACAAAGGCACTGACAAAGAAAACTCATGGTTACCAGCCACTGAACTTGATCACGCGCAAGAACTCATATTGGACTTCCACTCCCATTACCCTAACAAACCCGGTCCTCTTCCATTATGATTCATATGTTCACTCGCATTTAACTTAACAATTCATTGATAAAGAATTTTTTAGTTGGGAGTCCAAGGATTCCCAATCGGTACCCCGATTCTCTACTCTAATTGTTCCACTTCTTTGTCCCCTTCTCCTCCTTCCGCTTCCTTATCAACTTCTACTACTTCCAGTTCCACCCCTTCCCTTCCTAGCACCTCCTTCAAAAACTCCCGGTACAAATTTGTTTCCTCCTTCAATGTCGTCAACTCCCTATCCATTTCTTCCTCATCCCATTCCTCCGCCCATTCGGCGTAATCATCGGCATCCTGAATGGGATCCCAACCCCACAACATCGCCTGCTCCATCTCCCCCAGCTTAGCCCCCATGACCTCCCCCAAGGATCTTACCTCCGCCACCATCATCTTCTGACCCTCCACTAACTCCCTCAACAAATCCTTGACCTCCCCTAAGTCTGCATTAGCGGCACCTGACGACTCCCCGCCAGCCACATCCCCATTCTCCCAGACCGCCCCCATGCACTTCTGTTTTGACTTGCCGCATGCAAGGCAAGACTTGGTGTGTCCATCTCGGACCCGCGCACACTCCTGATCATTATTGGAACATCTACAATCATCAATAAAATCTATAACCACCTAAAAATCAAACACATACCTATTGCAAGAGACTTCTGCAATCTCCATTTCTTCGGATCCTGCTGCCACCTCCGTTGTCTTTGTGCGTTTCTGTGGTTTAGGGTGCTCCACGGCCCCCGACTCAGTTTCCACCTCCACCTCCACAGCCTTTCTTTTCTCGGCCTTTCTTGCTGCCTCCTTTGCTTCTCATGCCGCTTTCTCCTCGGCCTCCTTCTTCTCTCGTTCCTTCTCCAAACATTCCACCTCAGCCATTTCAGCCAAGAGCGCGGCCTTCTTGCAGACGAGTTCATCGCGTGCGGTATTCGATATTGTGGTTTCAAGTCAACAAGAAAATTTTGATTTCCAAATTTAGACTTCAACACTCACGTGCCTCATAGGCTCAGCACTAAGGGGGGAATACTGTTACGTTCCGTTCTGTTCCTCGGATTTAATCCATTCCATGGACTCTGACTTACTTCCTGATCCTATATTTAGTTTAACCTACTTCATCATTTCTGATTATCCTTGCATATTTCTGTTTGTCATTTCATACTTCATATCTACTACAAGTATTTACCTCAGGCCCCAATTGGATGCCCGATGCCTGCACCTTACTAGTATATAAACATAGTTACCTTCGCTTGTAAACTCCAGTTCAAATATTGATTAGTTCAAATCTCTTCCTATCCCATTTCGTTCTCTCTTGTCTCGGACTTCCTCTCGGTCCCTGACTCGATTCCTATTCACTACAAAATCTGGAACACCGGCAACAAGTGAAGGGCGCAACTTCTTACAAGTTGAAGCCAAGTTCCTTCTGTTCCCTTACATTTGGTATTACGCTCGGTCCCTGCTTGGACTTCCGTTAGGATCAGTATTTAACAAGACAGCAAATTACAGAAGCCTTGCATAAGGCCTTGCTTTTCAATCTGATCATCAAGGCTGAGCAAGATGCAGAGTCATCTGACTCCTCTTCTGGTACCTCTGATGACAGCACTTCTGAGTCTGAGGATGAGGAGGGCCCTTCTCAGGTGGAAGATCATCTGCATTCCATAGCTGCTTTATACACAGATCATTACTATAACACTCGAGAGTCTATCACAAAGACTGATGTCAACCTATGCTTGCTTATGGAGGATTACAAGATCAACCACCCAGAGACCTTCAGGTCTTATCTCCAAATCACTCCTGACTGCTTTGATGATTTTGTTAACATCATAAAAGATGAGGACATTTTCCTCAATAATTCAAATAATGAGCAGATGTCCACTGAGCATCAGGTGTAAGTCTGCAGACTCACGACATCCATACTAATACACTTCATCGTCGGCCCACAATCAGTACCCCAATCCCAAATACCAACTCATCATTCCTATACCATCGACAACATTAATATCCATGACTACACCAACATCCACAACTCCATCATTGCAATAGTCGGGCCCCTTTTGGCACCCGATGACCACCACCGACAACATCAGTGACATTCCCGATAATGTGTCACTGACATCATTACCTGAACAACCAATACTCCACAAGACAACGGATGAGCCCAATACGGCTCTCAAGAAACACATGGCATGCCTAATGCGGCCTTTTACTTACACGATCTAAAGGTCCCCTAATATAGACCGTTATTTTTTAATATTCAACCTTTGTTCCCACTTCTGTGTAATGAAGGTATAGTAAATACTTATTCTTTCATTTGTAGTAATTAATGTTCCCACTTCTGTGTAACAAAGATAACTTGATCCTGTCTGACTTGCCTACCTCAGTGTTGGTTGCCTAACCTGGCTCCCTTCCATCAGGTGGCCATTGCTCTATACAGATTTGGGCACTATGGGAATGCTGTGAGTACTGTGAAGGTGGCATTGTGGGCAGGTTATGGTTATGGTACAGTACAACTCGCAACAAAGTGTGTCATGGCAGCACTATGCTCTGAGCAGTTCTGTCAGTCTGCAATCAGGTGGTCTAGTGAAGAAGCCCAAGAGGTAGCCAAGGCTTGGGTAGAGGACCACTCCTGTCCAGGATGGTGAGATGGTTGGCTCATGGTTGATGGCACACTGGTACCACTTTTCATGTGTCCAGGTCATTATGTTAATAACTGGTTTGATCAAAAGTCAAATTATTCCCTAAATGTTCAGGTAACTACCATGCTTCACATCTCACTTGTATGCAAATAACATGGCTGAAATAAAGATCTAAATTATAGATCATATCCACACCTGATCTTCGCATAATAGATTATGGAGTTGGACTACCTGGGAGTCAGCATGATTCAACTGCATGGGCTGAGACTTGCATTTACAAAGAGCGAGACCAGCTTCTTGATGGTGGTGAATTTGTATGGGGTGACTCAGCATATCCCATTGAAACTTGGTGTCAAGCACCATACAAGAAGTCAGCTTTATCACTCTTTTAATCAGCTCATCACTTACACTTTTATAGACCAGCATACCAGAGAACACAACCTTCAATTATTATGTTTCAAACATTCACATCTGATCTGAGCACTGCATAGGCTTCTTGAAAGGCTGCTTTCAGTCATTGCGGGACTTGCACATCTGTATCAACACAGAGAAGAACATGCAATTCACTGCCCTGTGGGTAACTGCTTGTATCACAGTACATTTGTTTGCTATGGACCATGAAGATGGGTCAAAAGTTGCAAACAATGACTTCTACTTTCAAGGTTTGGGCATTATGTGAGCAGAGAAAGCTGCTAAGGAGGCAGAGGAGGAGGCTCAAGATGCAGCTAGAGTGGCAGGACAGGATGTTGATGTTGAGATGGTTGGGGATCAGGAAGACAGAGACTTAAACTTATTAGAGGGCAGGCTGAGATGTGAGGAATTAAAAAAGGCTTTATTGCAGCTAGGCAATAGCATTGGTATGGGTACAGGTCATGAAATCATAACCTGTGACCAATGACCTACCTGTCACCAAGAGCCTCGGTTGGAAGTCTAATATATATCTACAGTGGCTCACAAAACTGTCCCAATGTTTGGTTGTTTTGGATAGATGGTCTTGGTGCAGAGTGATGACATAATCTATGGTTTTGGTACTCATGTACAACAAACTACATTATATTGGCTTTCTAAAACACCTTGGGTCATGTGATTTGGATAAAAACTCATGGAGTAATGAGCCAAACCGAGTTGGGACTCATTGGGACAGTTTTGTGAGCATCTATTATTTTAGATGTTTTTCTACTTTTGCAGCCAAAAACAATGTTTCAAGTGACTTTGGAAACCATAAACAATGTCATGTAATGCTATTTGTATTAGTTTGACATGTTGAAATTCAACTTTACCTCTTACCACCACCATGAAAGCCACTTCTGCTGCCAACTGTGCTTCTGTCATCTCTTTGCTTGAACAGGGGTATTCTGTCAGAAATATTGAGGAAAGGACTGGTCTGGGGAAGTCTACTGTGGGTAGAATCAAGAAAGATGTTGATACAGACAAAGAAAACAATCCTGGTGGACATCCTTCCAAGCTTTCTGCTTGTGACAAAACATCCATTATCCATCAAATTCAATCAGGGAAGCTGGACACTGCTGTTCAGGCTACCTATTTTATAAATTCTACTCTTCCCCACCCTGTCCACCCACAAATAGTCAGAATGGCACTTCAGGAGGGTGGTTTCCACTCTGCCACAAAGAAGAAAGTACCCATGTTGAAGAAGATTCATCATCAGAAGCAGCTGGAGTTTGCACAACAGCATGAAAACTGGACAGTAGCTGATTGGAAAAGGGTCTTGTGGA